>JZKD02S1367651.1:0-11497 GCA_000966675.3 Picea glauca
ATGATGTGGGATTCCTTAAGGCCCACCTTCCAATAGATCTTATTCCATCAAATCCAACACATCATCTGGGATTGAGATGAGAGATATTTATTAGTACCTTGGGACTTTCATACATCAATGGAAAGCCTCCTTGTTGTCAACAGTAAGAATTCATCAAGGTATCTTGATTGACAGATCTTCCAGGTGATTCAACTCCAACACATCCATTCGTTCCTGTCAGGTTGTACTTAGGTACCTTGACACTCATTTCCATCACTGGGGTTATATGTGAAGACTATATTGTTTATGGAATAAAAAACAACTTAAAACAATCATTTTAATGTTCTAAAGTTACCTATAACAATAGTTCAACAATATGTCTATACATTGTTCCAATAAAAGATTGTCATTCAATAGCAGCATGACTTATGCAGTATAGTTCAGTTTGAGTGGTGGTCATCACATTTCCTTTCTGTTCTATTTCCTTTCCCAATAACTAATAGATTGAGATCAACAATCACAGTCATCATTAGCCTTGGTTATTTTTTAGAATTTCAAAGTGTTCTCTTAGTTTCATTGCACATCATTTTCATATTGTATTCTCTCTTCTTGGTTCCTGCATATTTATCATAGAGTACCAATCTAAGCTCCATATGAAGAAATGAAGAATTTGATTAGAAGAAAAGAGCTTGAATGAATATTACATCATAATGATATATTTTGAAGTCTCCATGAGGTTCATTTCTAATTCAAATTGGAAGTGAAAAGAAGGCCAAAAGAGCATCTACTCGTACAAATCCTAATATTAGTCCAACATTACTTCAATAACGGTCCAAATAATTCCTACAAAGACACAAGATCATCAATATCTATTTCAACCAAAGGATAATATCATATGTACATGTTAGCACACACAAAGCAGGATCATTAATATAGCTGAAGGTCATAAGAAGTTTGAAAATTCGACAAGAACACTTCTTCCATGTTATAAAAAGTTTGCTTATCAAAGAGATCATATAGATATTTTAAAGGAGGCTAAATCATTCAAATTTCTAGAGGAAAATAAGATAATAAATTATTAATACAAACAAGACAATCATCAGTCCACAGGAAACAATTCACATTGAGTTGTTTTTCAAATAATTATAGGAACCACCCAGATCTTGTAATAGTTTAGAATTTGTGGAAAACATTAAAGACAAGGGTTCAAACATCAGATTTCAGAGGCCATTTAAAAAAAAAAAATCATCAGCAACATGGTCTTCTTTGTTTATTAGAATAGTTCATATTTTCAAATGGTGAATTCTTGCAAGAAAATCTGATTTTATTTTTGAGTTTTCAAGATATTTTTAACTTATGATCATCATAGAGGAACAATAGTCTAAATTTTCAAATGTTATATTTGAACGCTACTATAAATTTGGTTACAAAGAATTTCTTTAAATAAAGTTAGTATCACAAGTTCCACATACAGATCAACATGAAGACTTGCTAAAAGGATTTGATGTACAACATTGACAAGGAAACATTCAAGTTGCAGACTTCCAAAGGAAAGCATTTGAACAGATCGGTGATTTAAGACACCCAAAAAACATGCATTTACCAAGAACATCTAAGGAGAAGACAATCCAACAATATTTAATAAACTTGCAACCATCAGAGGAACATTCCAGTTGCATCAGTATTTGATACATCGAGATTTGATAACTTTTGTTTTATTATTTAGAAAGTAGAATATAAACTGCAAATCACTTTTAAAAAAATCCTTTATGGTCTTTTTCACATCCCTACACCAACTATCATTTCAAACTACCTATCATTTCACTAACCATCCCTACATTACCTATCATTACACTACTTCCACTACCTATCATTACATTGTCATACCTATGCTACCATCATTCTACTACTATCCACACATTATTATATCTATCCCTTTTCATTCCATTTCTCCATATCCATTACTCTTGTTCTCTAATTTTCATCATACGCAATTCCCTACATATCTCCTATCTCATTTAATTTTAAATACCAACATAACACCTATGGTTGTATGACCCAATATACCTTCTTAAAAGAACTCATCACATTTGGTAAAGCCTCGAATTACTTATATTGTTGAGCCAAAAATTTGAAAATTTATGGAAGCATTCAACAAATATTGTTGCAAGGTTGTGGGATAGCGTACATAGAGGAGAATTCAAGGCTGAAAACAAGGAGTACAAGTGAAATTGAAATCTAGAAATAGAAGGTTTCATTGCCTACAAATTCCATAGAGGAAAATCATAAGGTACATGAGAAGGTTTCAAAGCCAATAATGAAGAGTCCAATTGCAAAATTGAATGAGTTCGAATCTGGAACTTAAAGATTGAAAGGAGAGGGTTTTTCAAAGCCTACAAAAAAATCGTCATAGAAGAGATAAGGAGAAACAATGTGCTAGAAAAGATAGCTCAACCCTTAGCAAGAAGGAATTTTTAATTTATGAAGTGTACCAGGTTTGAAGGGCGCACCTTTAGGGTTTGAATTTCACACAATTCGAGACAAAATGCACTGCAAGGGTTAGATGAAAGCTACAAAAAGAGGCATTCAAAGCTACATGTGACCAATCAAGCCACTACTTCACACAGAGAAAGAAAAAACACAAGGCTGAAGGTAGAAATTGTGAAGACAAAGGTTTTGAAACCAACAGGGGCACACAAAAATCAGAGAGTCGGGTACAAATTTCACACTAAATAGAGGTACTTTTATATCTGCAATTTATTCTCAAATTTTATGAAGTGTAAATTGTTATTTGAAATATGCAAAGGAAACTTCACAGAGATTAGGATTCAAAACCAATATCTAAGGTTTGTATATCAAAAGTACGGTTTTAAAAACTTAGATCAATACCAACAACAATTTTAAAGACTGGGGAACATTAAGTTCTCTTCAAGATAATCACATTAAACTAAATCTCCGTGTTCAGAAAAATTTCAAATTTCTATGAGAAATGAACCATATGAAGTCAGTTTGGTTGGGGTCCATGAAGATTGTGAAGAGATATTAACTTGGGAAGGGTGGCTTGATTTTTTTTGAAAATTTTGAAGGTCATAAATCGAGAATAACCAGGGAATTTTCTAATAGTTTTGATGGAGAATGTGCCCACATAGGAAATCTCACACTCCATATCTATGAGAACTCTTTATCTGAGAACATTGGGCTACCACAAGTAGGAGAAAAAATGTTTAAAAACAAGCCCATAAAGGCAGATGCTTGGATTCCATACATGCTAGAGTATAAGAGAATATTGAATTGGACCTCTGGAGTGCCTAGAACCTGGCTCAAAGATGCCTGGAAGGATCTAGCATTCCTCATTCAAAAATTGATCACATGTGAAGGAATATTTATCCTCATCTTCCTCTATCATGATAGGTTACTAATGCACTTGAAGGGTGAGAAACCATTAAATATGCCATATTATTTGTTGAATATCCTTGCTAAGATGGCCAAGTTTATCCAAAGACAAACTAAGAATGTCGAGAGGTCCTTGTATCATCATGGCCTCATTAAATTAATTGTCAAATATGAACTTTCAAAGCAAGGAATAGGGTGGTCAAAGTTCTTGGAAATCAATGGATTTGAGGATAATGATAAAGGAACTGCAGAACATGCATCTAGAAACATTTCTCAAGAAGCATCGGGGAAGCAACAACTTGTTGATAAACCAAGGAAAAATAAAAATAAAAATAAAGTAAGCAAATACACACCAAAATATACCATACCAGTGAAGATGACAAGGGTCATGAAAAGGAAGCTTGAAAAGGACAGGTAAAGAAGAGAACAGAGGAATCCATGATTTGATAAGATAACAAAGAATCCAAGAACCAAGTTTCAAAGGAAACCTACTCTTGAACTTGATTCAAGCCAACTAGAGGGCTATGAATATGTGGAAAAACTTAAAAAACCTCAAAAACATATGAAAATCAAGCAACAAATCCAAAATATCAAGTGCCAATCTTTACATAGACGACAAAATCAAAATTAAGGAAGAAAAAGAAAGAGGTAAAGAAATTAAAGGTTAAAATAATGGAGTTAAAATTTTTAGACTCCTGCATTAAAAATGAGAATGAGATACTCAAACAGAACATGGCAACAATTTTTAAGGAAAATGACCAGTTCAAAGAAGAATTGAAGAAACTAAAAGAAGAGCATGCAGAAGCCACTCAAGGGAAGAGGGTATACATTAGGAAGGTACAAGCTTGGAAAGAAATAAGGAGGGAATTGAAACAAAAAATTATTTTGAAGTTTTGATTTTGCATAAGGGACATGCAAAATATTAAGCCCGGGGGAGATGTTGGGTCCACCTTTTTGTCATAAAAACCAGCATGCATACACTATTTTTATTACTCCTTTCCTCCATTTTTGGCATTTTGTACTTATTTTCACTAAACCCATGATCAATAAAGGATGTAAAAGGTAAATTATTAGTTTTATTTCTATTTTCTATTTAATAAACAAAATTATCAAATTATTGAGTTTTTGTGAGCATTATTACCAGAAATGAATTTTTCCCATAATTGCTCCAAGATTAGCATATTTGCAGGTCAAGTTAGATAAAATGGGCATATGGGTTTTGTTCCCAGCACTTACACCATGGATCATAAACTTTTGGAGAATGGGAAACTGCCTAGAAGTCGTAGGTCAACACTAGTCAAATGCGTGGCTTCCACAAACTAAAAAATAACAGCAAGAACAAAATTTGATTTCCTCATGATTTATGGAGCAAATATCTCATCTGAGGTTTGATCTAACATTTCTTAGGAGGTCATTCCAATTTGTTATCCATCCAAGATATATTTTAGGCTAGATTAGTTACATTTTCTCATGTATAAATATTCCAAAACTTCAAGGCATTTAAAAATTTGAATTTGGGAAACTTATGAACATATTTTATCTTATTTTGTCAATATAAATTCTTTGGTTTTTCTCCATTTGATTTGCTAAGTATGTGCATGAGCCAAAGCTTGGAAGGCCCCCCTTGCAATGATATGTGCCACAGTTGTACATTGTTGTACACAGGTTTTATTTTTTGCTTCTTCATTTGTTCTGTGTTGGTAAATACTTGATTGTCTTTATTTCTTTTAAATAGTTGTTTTATTTTTAGTTTTAACTACATAATTTTTCCTTTTGAAAATAACATTTAAATGAATCTTGAAACCCTCTCTTGATAGATAATCTGCATAAGTAAAAAAATAGTATTGTTTTGAAGTCATCACTGTTATGATAATTTTCTTTTCCAACCTGTTTTCCCACCATTGAAGACTATGATAAATGTGGGTTAAAGAGACTAAAATTAGTTTGCATTTAAATTAAATCTTTCACAATTTTGGATCAAAATTATTTCGCTTGCAATATTTTCCCACAACTCAATAGAATATTGTTGTAGGAATCCTCCCCTTGCCGAGTATTTAAAAATTCACAATTATCAATATAGTACCATTGTTAAGAACTCTACACTTTACAATCAACACTTTTACCATTGAAAATTTTATAGCTACAACTCATCATTGGTGGAAGCAAACTTCATTCTACAATCTGAATTTTGATCAAAGGAACTATGGGTATTAAGTTGAAGGAGTTTAGCGTTCTTTAAGTGTTTCTAATGTGCTTTATTAGATGCATACAAATTATTTTTAAGTTCATGGTTAAGATGAGTCTTTTCACAGAGATTGTTTTCATTCCTTTGAGACAAATTCCATTTGTGACCTAATTGTCTACCATTGAAGTTGTGAGCATTAGAAGGAGTAGTTCTTGTTTTTTTTGAAAATTGGTTTAGAAAATTATTTTGTAGTGTTGCTTGGAAGTGTTCTTTTAGCGTTAAGATTGATTTTAAAACTAGTATCTTCACATACAAACCCTCTAATATTACAAACCCTGGATTGATAATTTAATGTCCTAGTTTATGCAAGTGAAATATTGAGCTGAAAACTATCATCTTTATTCTTCAGCTCCAACATCTTCAACTTCTATTGTTTTCTTCTTTTGGTATCATCTTCATTGCTTATAGGTATCAACATCTCCTTCTACCATAGCTCAAGTTGTCTCTTAACTCCCATAGGTGCATTATTTGTTTCCTTCTTCTTGAACATATCTAGACATGTGTGTAGGATGTAACACCTCTTCCCTCAAGGATTCCTAAACAAAACACATCATAATTCTTCTCTTTTTGCTTTCTTTTGGCATGGGAAGTAACCTTAATATTCTACCATCTTGCAAAAACTAAAAAGTTTTTTTCATCCCATTATGATATAATTTTATTTCATACATTCAATGTATACCTAGAAATACAAGAGAAACATTCATAGCAACAACATCACAAAGCACTTGATCATGATATTCTTCTAATTAAAAATTCAACATATAATGTTCTTAAACAATGACTCTATTGTCTTTATTTAACCATGCCACCCTATAATGATGAGGATGAGGTGTACATTTCAACTTGCATAATATATCACTCCATTGAAAGTAAATTTTTTTAGTGCTTCCACCGTCAATAATTAGATTACAACACTTACCTTGGATCTTGCATTTTTCTTAAAATTATTTTCCCTTTGTTCAAAATTTTCAACAATCTTCCTCTTTGGATTAAGTAAAACTCTTTTGAACATGATATTCTCTCCTTTCTTATTCTAAATCTCAAATAGTTATCAACAACCATTACATATTCATATGCTTGAGCGTTATGCATCCTTGGACTTCTTTTTCCATCATTCTGATTTAGTAGGCATTCTACAACTTTGCATCCTTGCATTCCACATTTGTAACATGAGAGAATATATATACCTCCTCTACTTTTTTTAGTGTTAGTACCTCCTTGAAACTTTTACTACTACGTATTTCATCTTCATCTCTTGCATCTATCTCACTCTTCCAAAGTTTTATCTTTCTATGTTTCTTATTCCTCTACCTCTAAACATTATGCTTCCTTATGACTAGTTTCTCTTCAACCTTCACAACAACCTAAAACACTTATTCTATGGAATAAAATTATTGAGAACTAAATCAATCTTGAATAGAAAGTTTCAATCCATTTACATACCTTTCTACCCTTATATCTTCAGGTTCCTCCAACCCATAACTAATTCCAAATTAAAATTCCATTCATCTATCTTTTGATGTTTCTATGTATTTATTTTCCACAAAAATATATTCATCATCATAACTATCCCATTGTGAGGAGTGTACCATGTAAAATTCATATCCATTCTCTTAGATATGTATGAGGATTAGTAGGATGTTGAGTTACTTTTATTTGTCTTTGTCAAAATTATGTTGACATTGAAAATATGTATGATGATTGGCTTGTGAATGGTGCACTAGGTATTGTTACCAATGTTGTGTATAGTCCTGGAGGTTCCCCCCCTAATCCTCAATGTTTGTGATGTTAAAAATTGAAAATTATGTGGATGTACCATGGATGGTACAATCTTCTAGGAATGTCCCCATACCTCTAAAATAGAGAAGGGACACTAAAAAATATCAATGCACCTTGTTTGGGAATGGAGCATCCATAATTCATAGGGTTTGATGTTGGAGAATAAAGAACTTGATATTGGCCATTTAGAAAGATAGTGGCTTATTTTCACAACCATATCTTAATCTTGCATGAAACCATTGAACAGATTCATATTCATCTATCCTTTATCTTAGATCAAATATAATACAATCAAGACTACACCTAGCATTTTCCATAGAAAGGTAGAGGAGGAGAGGTCGGGTGTGATATGTTAATGATTACTATCTATTATATTCAATTTTGTTTTTCATTGTTATGAATATATATGTATTCATTGTGTTGAAGATTGATTGCATAATTATATTTGCTTAAAATTGCAACCTTTATGGTAAGGATTGTTATATCTATGTTTTTAAAGTTCTTGGTGTGAAAAATATGGGGAATGCCACAAATTCAATGATATTATGTATTCTTTCCCTTGAGTTATCTTAATTTTAAAAAATGATCATCATAAAAAACAAAGGCCAACTTTGGGTAAGGTTCTTCAAACAATAGATTTTTGAAACATTTTAGATTTAAACTAAGTGTCAAAAATGTAAATCAAATTTCAATGGGATTGTACCTAGAGTCGTGAAATGTTTTTGGTAATCATTTGAGAGTCAAAGATTGGAAAGTGTTGTAATCATTCAACTTACCTGAACTAAGATTGAAAAAGTATTTGTTGTGAGGATGATTAAAATGTGTACCTTAATTTGGAGTTTGTTAATTTATGGATCAAGGGAAAGATACAAAATCCCCAAAACTTTGTGTCACACACACTGCTATTCTTTAGGAGAATGACAATACTCAAAAGGTTGAGTTTTATTAATAAAATTATCTATAATTTACTCTTGATATTGTATTTTGAAGGGAATTTTGGTTTTGTATTTGTTAATTGAAAATGATTTTCTAAAATCCATCTCCATAATTTAAAAAATCAGTTTTTCTAATGCCTAAAATATGAGGTGACCCTTCAATGACTAACTTAGGCTAGGGAAATATGGGCAAAGAAAACCACTTAGTTTACAGGGTAAGAGACACAACCTCTCAGTATGATATATTTGATATTAATATATTCTCAATCATTTCACATTTCTCCATTAAGTCACAAAATGTGACATATTTGATTAGGTGTTTAGACATGGTGTGTTGGAAGTTTAAGCTTTCAACAAGTGGGATAATGTTGCTACTTATTTAATAGAAGGTGACCCTTTTGGTAATCTTGGGTGACATATCATTATTTAACATGTCCAACGACACTATTTTAGCATCTAAAGTGACAACATCAAATATATCATGTGAAGGTGAGGAAAGAGGTTGACTGTATATTTCATCACACATATACAACACTCATAGTGTATTTTACCCTTTCAAAAAGTGCATTGGAAGTATTTGATAAATTTAATTAGACAAAACACATTTATATCCATGTGGACATTAGTTTCATATCCGATCATAAAAAATGTAAAATAGGAAAATTATCTTCATCTTCTTTCAAATCCAAAGAAGTATCTCTTTGAATACACTACAAGGAAAACACCTTTTAGTGGAGGTTTTTAGTGTTACTAGATTGGGAAAAATTATAAAAAAAAAACTTCTTCTAAAACCTCCATAATTGGTGGGGGAGGTTTTATTTTGTTTCCACCATAACTAAAAATAATGGGTGGTTGGATCTTCTAGTGAAGGTTTTTTTATTGATGTGCTTATATCAATTTAGCGCACTAGTGCATCAATTATATATTATGTGTATCCATGCACTATGAAATGATAAGCATTAGTGCCTCAATAAATACCTATACTAAACATATGTGTGTATGGAATATTTTTGAATCCCTGGTGCGTAATTTAGATATTGAAAGCATCGAGGTGTTTTGTGTCATTCACCCATAGTCTTCCTAGGATTGAACTCAACTTGGTGCACCCAAGTTGCATGACACCTGGGGTTGTGCGACACCACAATGTTTCATTTTGGAATCTTGACCAAACAAAAATTACTTCGCCCAGACTACCCCTCACTCAATATGCATTCATACTCTTCCTTGATCCAATCATTCCAACTACACTTGTGTTATTTACTTAAAAAATTACGCGGTTCTTATACTTAACGAACTACACAACCAATAACATGCAAACATTCATACACAAGAGACACAAATATAGCTAGGAAACACAAGATGTGCCTAACATTCATATAATTCTTTATATACAAATGTTGTCACAATTCTTACAAGGAGAATATCCTCTGACTCAATACACAAGAGATACAAGAATTCATCTAAGTCACACTTGACTTGCCTACTAATCCTCAAGCATGTCTCCCTATTGCAACCTAAGTATGATTGTCGCAACCTTCTCCCAGTCACACACACTGCCCTGGTTGGACTTCACTCCTCTCTGTCATGCACCCTTCCCTAGACACCCAATGAGACACTAATCCAAGCCTTTTCACTTCACCTTCATATTCATCGCACTTTGTCACCTCAGCATGAGTCGTGTCTTCTCCAACTCAAGTTCGGTTGTCTTCCCTTTTTTTTTGGATATCTTCCTCCCCTCATATAAATGCATCCAGGGGTCGCACAAAAGGTTGTTTCCCTTAGTATCCACCAATTCAACTCTTCATTTTCCACACAAGCACATCCTTTGGACTAGTCGACCCGACCCTTCGTTTTCCAAGTGGTCGCATCTGCTGGATCTCATGGGGTATCCCACTACTTGGTTACGAGTCTAGTCAACTTTCCAAATCATTTCAAGGATGCACCCAAGTCACAATGTGTCACCAACTCATCCTTTCTGTTGAGTATTCCATTCACTAACTTCCTTTAAGTCAAGTTGGCATGTCTATGATTTGTGCGATCAGGTCTGGTGTTTTACTTAAGAAAACTTGCTCAACTAATGTGTCACATTGCATTGCATCACACGCCCCTGTCTCACCAAGCTAACATGTTTTGAAAGTCTGGGATGAAAGTCTCCTTGGGTCACATGTCTAGATGATGTGCCCATGGAACTCATACTCACTCCCTATATAACATGCCATCACATCCTCGTTTCATATGAGCACGCCTATATCCGATCATTTCATCTAGTAACCCCAACTTCCACAAATTTCCCTCTTGCTAAGGCATTCTTCCGGTTGGTCGTATTCCTTGTTAGCTTAGGGTATTACATACTCCCTCACCTAAAGTCATTTTCGTCCTCGAAAACATCCTAAAAATATTTTGTCTCCAAATTTACCCAAACTGATGCCTTCATTGTGACTAAGTCTCATGAAAACCCTAAGTTTTTCCACTAGAAACCCCAAATTTCTTGTGAAGTGGAAACCCCAACTTTCATGAAAAATGGAAACCCCATGTTATAACCCTAAAATGCACCATACAGGTTTACCTGGCATCAGGCCAACTCATGCCTCTCCCCAGCGGAGTCGCCAATTCTATTGTGGGGTATTCTACCCTACGGACTAATAATCTAGGGCTCTAATCTTATACGCAGATCATGACCCTTAAGATTTAACTTTTAACCTTCTACCCAAAATCTCAACCCCTTTTCTCAGGCAAACACGAGAAGAATAAACCAACCTTTTTCCGACGGTTGAAGTAGATCCTCCGTTGAGTTGTTATCTCCTTGCTGCCACTGCTCCTTCCACAAAGCTTCGTACAATCAAGATAATAATACGCGTGCATGCTACTGATCTACTAGGGGGTTAGAGACAAAACATAAATCATAGATGAGACTCATGTATTCGGGATGGGAAAAGTATCTTTTTCATTAACTTCACTATGAACCAACTTACAATGATTTCTGAGGCCGATCACCGTTCCACAATCCTGATCCTGGGCTCTTCCTCTTCTTTTTGTCCTCCAACTGCTGCTTCTTGAGTTTCTCCTAAAGCTTGAGTCAAGGCTAAAGGGTTGGGACAAAACTGGCTTGGCAATTTGGACGTTCGGGGTGGTCGGGTTCTGATTTATCCCGAGCATGCGTATGCCC
>JZKD02S1367662.1:0-11497 GCA_000966675.3 Picea glauca
GGCCACAAGGCGTCAAAGGAAATTCCCACAATATCAAATCGGTTAGTATTTGTTCTGGTGCGGAGATGTTAGTTGCATTGGTGCATTTTTTAAACTGGTTGCATCGCTCAGTTATATTTCTTGTGTCATTTTTTTAATTGTGTTCTTGGTTAAATGGAAGGCATCGGTGCGTCGGGGTTAGAAAATCATCGACACATTATTAACTGGGCGTTATCCTCTATAATACACACATTATTAACTGGGCATTAAAAGTAAGCACCAGAGGCAGTGCTTACTTTTAAGTTAAAACTTGGATGCACCGGATGTAGTCTTTACTATTAAGTTAGTACAGGATTCACCACGCTAGGGAAAGCATAATAAAAACAGTGCACTGCATGCAAATGGAAAAAAAATTGAAAAAACTCCCAAATTTCAAGCTATATTCAAATTTTAAACTCGTGAAAATGGAAATGGGAAGGTAATAAACAAATTACCTAGACTCTTATTGTTAGGAAATGATACACACTTCCACGTTAAACCTAACAAAAGAGAAGAAGAAATATTTAATCAAGAAAGTAAATGACACAGCAAGCACACAATACACAGATATTTTACCCTGGAAACCCAAATTGAGAAAACCATCATTCCTTGAGAGTTCTTCTCCTTGTTGTATTATTCATTCAGAATAAAAGGTTACATGTCTAACCTTGGTCCACACCTAAGACACAATCGAAATCATACCCTCTTTCTTATGCAAGAAAAACACTTTAACCAATTTGTCTTACATCTACATGACCAACAACCTCTATGATTATTGATTGACTCGTGATCATAATTTTTGGCCTTACAACATGCCTTCTTTATAAGCTTTACAGCAGGAAAAATCCTAAAGAAAATGGTGCCCAAAAATGATTATAGATCCAGGAAGATCATTGGCTACAAATCCCATGACTCTCGAGATTATGTTACAGTCGACTACCAATTTGTATTACCCGTCGACTACCAATCATCCTTCATTAGGTCTTCAGTCAATTTCCACACGCCCACCTATCGACCCCTTGTCACTTGACCTCTTCTAATTTACTTAGTCGACTAACCTCAACCTTCGACTTGTTTTTGATCCACCTCGACTTCATCTTTACCCGGTCAAACCACCTCGACCTTCAACATTGACTTGTTTTTGATCTACCTTGACTCTATATTTACCCGGCTGAACCACCTTGACCTTCAACTTTGTCTTTACCCATTCGAACCACCTCAACCTTCGACTTCAACTATCAGTCGATCCACTTCGACTTTCACTTCAAAGAATATAACAACCCAACATTCTCCCACTTGTTTTATTCTTTGCAACCAGAAAACCTTTGAAATTTCATTCATAGACCCAGGGAAACAATGCCCATTGCCTCTCTTCACCAAGAGAACTTCACAACACTCACAAACTTGGTCAATGAGTCTTCTATGTTTTCCAATGTGTCTACTTTCTCCAACAACACCTTGTTTATTTCCACCATGTCTCTCACGAAATGGTATTGTACATCAATGTGATTAGTCTTTGAATCATAAGTTGGGTTCTTTGCCACAAATATTGTGCTTTGACTATCGCAACTTATATTCATATCTCTCTTCTCAAACTCGATTCCTGAACAAAGCCTCTGCATCCATACTTCTTATTTTCTTCCATGAGTGGATACGACCACATGCCACTTACTCATCCAGCTGGTTCTCCACCGAACATTTTGAACACATATCCACTAATCGACCTTTGTTGATCCATATCTCCAACCCAATAGGTGTTGAAAAATCCATGTACATTTAATTCACTGTCACCTTTAGGTTTTCCTTGGTAGAATATAGCATAATCTTTTGTGTCACACAAATACCTGAATACTCTCTTGACAGTTGTCCAGATCTCCTTCCCAGGTCTCGACATGTATCTTCTCAACACTCTCACTGCATGGGCAATGTCCGGTCGAGTGCAGACCATCGCATACATTATACTACCAACAACACTTGCATAGTGAACACATGCCATGTCCTCTATTTCTTCCTGTGTCTTTGGACACTATTGAGTAGTTAGCCTTTCTCCCACAAAAATTGACACCTTCATCAGTTTGCAATCTCGTATGTTGAAACGTTTCAAAACTATTTCAATATACTTCTTCTGATTCAACCAGATCTTTCTAGGTGCTCGATCTCTCTTAATCTCCATTCCTAGAATGAAGTTAGCTGCAACGATATCCTTCATGTTGAACTTGGAGGATAGGTGTTTCTTCACCTCCTTTATTGCATCCACGTTGTTTCCAATCAGCAACATGTCAGTGACATACAAAGCTACATATATGAAATTCCCACCTTCTTCTTTGGAATATATGCAGTGATCATCTTTACTTCTCACAAATCCTAAACTAAGGATGTATGTGTCGAAATTTTGGTACCACATCCTTGGTGATTTCTTTATACCATAAAGGGATATTTTCAGTTTACACACCAAATATTCATTTCCTTTTACTCCAAATCCTTCGAGATGTTTCATGTAGATTTCCTCTTCTAGGTACCCATGTAGGAATGTTGAATTCACATCCATTTGTTCTATTTCCATATCAAATGTTGTAGCCAGATACATTAGCACTCTAATGGAATTTGGTTTTTCAACATGGGAAAAATATCACTGAAGTCAATTCCTTCGACTTGGGAATATCCTTTCGCTCCCAGTTGATCTTTTAATTTCTCGACTTGACCTATTGCATTCATATTCTTCTTGAATACCCATTTTCTACCGACATGATTTCTTCCACTAGGAAACTTGACTAAGCCCCATGTCTCATTCTTGTGCAAGAATCCATTGCTTCAACCATGGCGTCCTCCTAAATTTTTCCCTCTGCTGATTTGACTACCTCCCCACCCAACTTGGGCTCATCGTTGGTGCCAGTTAACACAAATGTGGAACAGAATTCAAGCGAACTATACCTTTTGACTGGTTTTCTTACTCTTTCTGACCTCCTTACCACCATGGTCGTTTGTTCCACCTCTTCTTCTGATTTCATCGACTCATCTGAATCATATTTTTTGTTCCTCGGTTCAAACCACACTGTCTCAATTATTCTCGGTCTGAAAAATTTTCTTAGGATCAGACTTACTTTTGACTTCTTTGAAGACCACATCTTGATTGTACATTGTTTTCCTTGATGTAATATCCTAGAGCTTATATCCTTTCATTCCTTCTTTGTATCCAATGAAAATACATTTGACTTCCTTCTTGTCCAACTTGCTCCTCTTTTCCTTGGGAACATGCACAAATGCATCATAGCCAAATACTTTGAGATGTGAAACTGAAGGCTTATTACCCGAGCATACCTCATTTGGATTTGCATCAACTAGCACCGATGAAGGAGACATATTCAATAGATATTTTATAGCATTGATTGCCTTCGCTAAGAATTCTTCTGTGATCCCAGAACCACTAAGCATGCTCATTTCCTTGTCCATAAACATTCTATTCATTCTCTCGGCAAATCCATTTTGTTGTGGGGTATATGGTGTGGTAGTTTTGATTTCTATGCCACACTTCTTGCAGAACTGATCAAATTCTTTTCCACAAAATTTACCACCATTTTCAGTTCTAAGTATCTTAATCTTCTTATTTGTCTAGTTTTCTACAAGAGATTTAAACTCTTTGAATTTCTTGAAAAGATATGATTTCTTTCATAGGAAATATATCCATGTCTTCCTGGAAAAGCCATATATGAAGGAGACATAATATATGGATCCACCAAATGAAGGCACTGTAACAGGTCCAAACACATCACTATGAACCAACTCTAGAATCCCATTTGTCATTGTCGCCCCAGATGGGAACCTCACCCTATTTGTTTTCCATATATACAATGTTCACAAAATTCTACTTATAAATTACACTTAGGAAATTATTCAACCATACCTTTATTGTGCATAGCTTGAAGTCCTTTTTCTCCAATGTGTCCCATCCTCTCGTGCCATAGCATGGTCGAGTCGACTTTATGATGGATTTTTGAGTCGATTTGAGTAAACGCAGCCTGATTCAAGTCGAGTCAAAGTCGAATTTGATTCAACTTCAGGAATAGTGATGTTGTTCCATCCAATCGAGTCAACACTCCCTAGAAACTTGTATAGGGTTCCAATATGAAATCCTTTCATTAATACCATTGCACCTCTGACCATCTTGCACGAATCGTTCTGAAATAGAATGTGCACTCCAGCTTCACTCATCTTTCTGAAATATATCATATTTCTTTCCAAAACTAGAATGTGTAGCACACCTGGAAGGTTTCTACTCCTCCCATCCGGCAGTATCAGTCGAACTTTTCCCCATACGAAAATTATAGTCATCAATTCATCCCCCAAGAACAAGTCTCCTCCTTCATATCATTCATATTCACAGAACCATTCTCTATGTGGTGTCATATGATATTATTCTCTTGATTCGATCAACCAAATATATTGATCTGACCGTGTACTGGTCGACGCTAGGTACACATCACCTCCCTTATCTGGAGTCATGTTTCTCTCAGTCGACTGTTTCTCGTTGAATCTTATACTGATTTCCATCACCCTTGACTTGTATTCCTTTTTGTAATGCCCATATTTACAGCATTTCCATTATATTCTTTTTGACTAAATCGGGGATTTAGATCTACCCTTTGACTTAGACTTTCTACTGGAGAATTTACCTTTATCTCTATCAACCGATTGACATCTCACCACTAAATCATCTTTGGTCGATTCTTCCATGTTCTTCCTTTCATTTCTTCTAACAGTAGAGATTCAACCACATATTTTAGTGCTAATGTGGTTTCATTACTCCTTATAGCCATGACTAAGTTATCCTAAGATTTTGGAAAAGAACATAATAAGCTAATACACTTCTCCTCCTCGATGATTTTAATATCCACAAAAGATAATTGGCTTATAATAGTATTAAACGCATTTAAATGCTCAGCCACTGAAATTCCATCACTTATTCTCAAAAGATACAATTAATTCTGATAAACAACTTTTTTACCAGGGATTTTGACTAGTACATGCTTCCCAACTTGTCCCATAGTTTCTTGGTCGAATCTTCACTTGAGACATTTAGCAGCACTGAATCTGCAAGATAAAGTCGAAACGTAATCCTTTCTCTTATCTCGAGTTTATCCCATTATTTTGTCAACATACCTACTGGCATGGTACCTGGATATCTTGTTTTCCATTGTTCTCGATCTACAAGGATATCTTCAATTTTAAGCTTCCAAAGCCCAAAATTCTGGCCATTGAATTTTTCGATCTCTATTCTCTAACTCCTCACAATTATTTAACATAATCTTTAAATATTTATAACTTATGACTCATACTATACCTAGGGTTTAGCTCATATCCAAGAATTTTAATTCAAACTCTGATACGACATGTGATGTAGGAGCATCGTAAGAAGTCAAGCGAGCGTGGAGGCGAAGGACAGTTGGAAAGCGCAACATGCATTTTTCACGTTTTGAAATGTTTCGAAAGTTTAAGGGAGCGGATATTAATGTAATAGTTATGAAGATGGCGTACTTGCATTTATATCTTGGAGGTTGTAAACAGATCTTGAGCGATTTCTCTCATCTGTAAAACATTAAGGCATTTAAGCCAGTTAATGAAAGTAGGTAGATTTGAATGATAGATTAGACAGTTTTAGGAGCAGGAGGGAAAACGGATATAGACACCCTCGCCTTTGTATCATTAGTTAGTTGTAACATTCGCATAGAGAAGAAGAAGAAGGAAGTTGTAGAAGAAAGTTGTAGGGAAGAACCCATGTACAGAAGCTTTGAATTAATATATGGAGCTTTTAATCATACTCATGGTGTTATGATGTTTTCTGTGTATACATGTTGAATGGTATGTTGATAGTTGTTTTATTCTCTCTGTTATGCATTTTCTTTAATATTGTGTGTATGTAGGATTTCATGTTGAATGTTTGAAATCTGAGAGAGAAAGAGAATGAGTTTCAATTGTTTCTCTTCCTAAGTGAGAGTTCCTGCAAGGAGTGCATTGACAAAGTTTTAGAGTTTATCTCTGAAAGCTCAGGAGGGATATCGTTGTTCTCACTCCAACAGAAGTGCAAGTGAAGCACAAAATTTGTGCAAGGTGTGCGCAGGCTGGTTGAAAGCTTAGAACTTATCAACCAAGGGGAGAGTTGAAGGATTGCTATTGAAAAAAGTGCACAGAGTCGAAAGATCAAATACCCAGGAGTATTTGAAAGTCTGTCGCAAGGAGTGCGAGCAGGAACCCTTTTGGAGGTCTGAGTTTATGAGTAAAATCTCTAGAGGGATAACACCTTTGAACACTTCAAAGGAGGATGGAGGTCGAACTACTTCAAAGGGAGACGAGGGTCGAAGTCATCTAGCAGAAATAAATCTCAGGAGAGAAGATGTTGATTCGTCTCGTAGAAGCCATTGAGGAAGAAATTGAACGGTTGGGATTCTCCGTGGAGAACTCACGAAGTCGCGAGGACCGTAGGATCTAGAGAAGTTGCAAGGTGGATAGAGGTTGGATGAACTCATCCTTTCAGGTTCAAGAATCAATGAGGACCGTTGATTGTGGCCAGGTTAACCATTGGATCAGTTCTTGAACTCAGGGTTCGTAAGTTCGTAGGGTGGACCAAATTCTTTGGTTGCACGAATAACTAAGTAGCAAGGAGATCTAAACCATTGGATTAGAACCCCACGGAGCTATCGCGTATCGGGAGCTCGGGGTTTGAGAGGATTCAGTTTCAACTGCGGGAGTTGCGAAGTGGCGAGAGTCGAGAGCTTGTGTGGATGCGTGGCACATCTGTCAAATCAGGACCGCAAGGGTGATAGGTGGTGTCTACTCACGCATCGAGGAATCAACCCATAGTTTCCCTATCGCATCTCAGGATTTCGTAGGAGAAGAGCACGGGAACTCAATGCTTCAACTTGCTAGATTGCGAGTTGCGAGAAGTGTTCAAAGGGAAGTCAACCATCGCCTCTCAGGGTTTCGCAAGGGGAGAGCACCAAGGTTCGACACTCCAACTCATGAGATCGCGAGTTGTGAAAAGCGCTTGCGCAAGGACCTGTGGATCGAAATTGTTAAAGGTTTCGGACGGAAGACAAAGAAGTTGCTTCGGCTCAAGNATTTAAGCCAGTTAATGAAAGTAGGTAGATTTGAATGATAGATTAGACAGTTTTAGGAGCAGGAGGGAAAACGGATATAGACACCCTCGCCTTTGTATCATTAGTTAGTTGTAACATTCGCATAGAGAAGAAGAAGAAGGAAGTTGTAGAAGAAAGTTGTAGGGAAGAACCCATGTACAGAAGCTTTGAATTAATATATGGAGCTTTTAATCATACTCATGGTGTTATGATGTTTTCTGTGTATACATGTTGAATGGTATGTTGATAGTTGTTTTATTCTCTCTGTTATGCATTTTCTTTAATATTGTGTGTATGTAGGATTTCATGTTGAATGTTTGAAATCTGAGAGAGAAAGAGAATGAGTTTCAATTGTTTCTCTTCCTAAGTGAGAGTTCCTGCAAGGAGTGCATTGACAAAGTTTTAGAGTTTATCTCTGAAAGCTCAGGAGGGATATCGTTGTTCTCACTCCAACAGAAGTGCAAGTGAAGCACAAAAGTTGTGCAAGGTGTGTGCAGGCTGGTTGAAAGCTTAGAACTTATCAACCAAGGGGAGAGTTGAAGGATTGTTGTTGAAAAAAGTGCACAGAGTCGAAAGATCAAATACCCAGGAGTATTTGAAAGTCTATCGCAAGGAGTGCGAGCAGGAACCCTTTTGGAGGTCTGAGTTTGTGAGTAAAATCTCTAGAGGGATAACACCTTTGAACACTTCAAAGGAGGATGGAGGTCGGACTACTTCAAAGGGAGATGAGGGTCGAAGTCATCTAGCAGAAATAAAGCTCAGGAGAGAAGATGTTGATTCGTCTCGTAGAAGCCATTGAGGAAGAAATTGAACGGTTGGGATTCTCCGTGGAGAACTCACGAAGTCGCGAGGACCGTAGGATCTACAGAAGTTGCAAGGTGGATAGAGGTTGGATGAACTCATCCTTTCAGGTTCAAGAATCAATGAGGACCGTTGATTGTGGCCAGGTTAACCATTGGATCAGTTCTTGAACTCAAGGTTCGTAAGTTCGGAGGGTGGACCAAATTCTTTGGTTGCACGAATAACTGAGTAGCAAGGAGATCTAAACCATTGGATCAGAACCCCACAGAGCTATCGCGTATCGGGAACTCGGGGTTTGAGAGGAATCAGTTTCAACTGCGGGAGTTGCGAAGTGGCGAGAGTCGAGAGCTTGTGTGGATGCGTGGCACATCTGTCAGATGGGGACCGCAAGGGTGATAGGTGGTGTCTACTCATGCATCGAGGGATCAACCCATAGTTTCTCTATCGCATCTCAGGATTTCGTAGGAGAAGAGCACGGGAACTCAATGCTTCAACTTGCTAGATTGCAAGTTGCGAGAAGTGTTCAAAGGGAAGTCAACCATTGCCTCTCAGGGTTTCGCAAGGGGAGAGCGCCAAGGTTCGACACTCCAACTCATGAGATCGCGAGTTGTGAAAAACGCTTGTGCAAGGACCTGTGGATCGAAATTGTTAAAGGTTTCGGACGGAAGCCAAAGAAGTTGCTTCGGCTCAAGGAGATTTGAACGATCCTGTGAGCGGATCTCGACCTGCGGGTTGGGGGTCTGCATCAAGTGGTATTAGAGCTTGATTTTGTCTGTATATTTCAGGTAAAGGGAGTCAAAAGAGAAGGAGTACTCTGATATGCACCAAGTGGTATCAGAGCTTGATTTTGTCTATATATTTCATGAAAAGGGAGCCAGAAGAGAAGGAGTACTCTTATACTCATCAAGTGGTATCAGAGAACAGAAAAAGTTCTTTGTTTTCTGTAGAAAAAAAAAGAGGAACATTTCTCAGTCATGCCGCCGAGAAGAAGAGACAGACCAATGCCTGATCCAGCAGTGGAAAGAGAAATGCGCGAACTACATACCAGGCTTGATGCCATGGAGACAGCACAGAGGTGCACAGTCGACACTGGGGATATCAGTGAGGCTAACAGTGAAAATGAAGCTGTAAACAAAGAAGTTGCAGTCGAGGATGCCATGGATGAACGCCTATTCAGGGTTGTTGCAAGGATAGGAGCTAGAGAAAAGATGGAGATTCCCATGTATGAGGGAAACCTAGATGTTGAAGAGATTCTAGACTGGATTAGAAATCTGGATAAATACTTCGACTATGAGGATGTCGAGAAACATAAGAAGGTTAAACATGTTGTCACTAGACTTAAAGGACATGCAGCATTATGGTGGGATGAACTGCAGGCTGACAGACACTGCAAGGGCAAGCAGAAAATCAAGAGTTGGGATAGAATGGTTGTGAAGATGAAAGCCAAATTCATACCCAAGGATTATCAAATTACTTTATTTCATAGGATGAACAATTTGAGACAGAAGCTGATGTCAGTGAAAGAATACACTGAAGAGTTCTACAAGATAAACATCAGAGCAGGTCATCGGGAAAGCGATGATGAAAAAGTTGTCAGGTACATGAATGGTCTGAGATATGACATCCAAGATGAGATGAGCATGATAACCCTTCGGAATGTGGAGGATTCTTATCAGATGGCTCTGAAAGATGAAGAGAAGCTGAGCCGAAAGCAAGGTCAAAGAGGCCAAGGTAGAAGTCAAACCAGAGGCAAAACAATTGCCCAAGATAGGACTCAAAATCCTAAAGAAGAGGGAAATAAACCTCAAACTCAGCATGAGAGAGGAGGAAGCTCACAGAGAGGGCAGTATGCTGATAGAAATACTTTTCCTCGAGCTAGAGGAAGAGGAAGAGGCTGAGGAGGTGAAGTGAAATGTTTTGTCTGTAGGAAAAATGGACATAAATATTATGAGTGTCCAGATAGAAAGAAAGAAGGTGGTGAGACTCACATTTCCAAAGCACAAGGATGGAATGTTGAGGCAGAATATGTTGAGAGCGGAAGATCCTTGATGATGAGGAAAGTTCACTTAACACCAGAGAAGGAGGCAGAGAACCTAGCCCAAAGGAACAGTTTGTTTCAGACTGCTTGCAAAACAAAAGATAGGGTATGCAAAGTCATCGTGGATAGTGGTAGCACAGAAAATCTCATTTCTACAGAGATGGTAGAAAAGTTGGAGATGGAGACTATCGTACATCCAAGCCCATACAAAGTTTCATGGATGCAAAAAGGACATCAGGTAAATGTCACTAAACAATGTTTAGTTGAATTTAAAATAGGAGGATATAAGGATGAAATACTATGTGATGTCATTCCCATGGATGTTTGTCATCTATTGTTGGGTAGACCATGGCAATATGACACAAATGTGATTCATGATGGGAGAAAGAACACGTACACCCTAGAGAAGAATGGGAGGACTCACATGTTGTTGCCAATTAAAGATAAAGAGGTGAAACCATAAATGAGAAACATTGTACTTCTCATGAGTGGGAAGGAACTTCTTAAGGAGGTTAAGAAGAAGGAAGACACACAATTTTTTGTGGTCAGGAAGCCTAGAATTGTTTTGACCAGTACAAGAGTGGATGATTTACAGAAGAAATCCAGGAGTTGTTGGGAGAGTTTGTTGATATAGTAGTGGACGAACTACCTTGTTTGTTGCCACCCATCAGAAGTATAAGTCATCACATTGATCTTATACCTAGAGCCAGCTTACCAAACAAATCCGCATACAGATTGATTCCGCAAGAGAATGAAGAAGTCAAGAGACAGGTCCAGGACTTAATGGACAAAGGATTGATTCGAGAGAGCTTGAGTCCATCCGTTGTTCCAACAGTTCTTAGCCCAAAGAAATATGGAGGTTGGAGAATGTGTACAGACTCAAGAGAAATCAATAAGATTACCATTAGATACAAATTTCCATTACCACGGATGGATGATTTGATGGATTGCTTGAGTGGAGCAAGATTCTTTTCAAAAATTGATTTGAAAAGCGGATATCATCAGATTCGTATGAGAGAAGGTGATGAATGGAAGACAGCATTCAAGACGAACGAGGGGCTGTATGAATGGATTGTCATGTCATTTGGCTTAACAAATGCACCCAATACTTTCATGATATTGATGAATGAAGTCCTGAAGGATTTCATCGGAAAATTTTTCATTGTATATCTTGATGATATATTGATTTTCAGCAAGACAAAAGAAAAATACTTGAAGCATTTAGCTACAGTAATGAGGAGATTACAGCAAGAGAAGTTGTTGATAAATATGAAAAAATCAACATTTATGAGGACAGAACTCATTTATTTGGGTTTTGTTATCTCTACCAATGAGATGAAGATGGATCCAGAAAAGGTAAATGCAATTAAGCATTGGCCATCGCCGAAGAGCGTCGTTGAAGTTCGAAGCTTCCAAGGTTTAGCTAGTTTCTACAGGAAATTCATCAGAAATTTCAGTGGAATTAGTGCACCGATAATGGATACGGTGAAGAGAAGACATAAATATTTTC
>JZKD02S1367673.1:0-11497 GCA_000966675.3 Picea glauca
CTTAATAAAGATGAGATTAAAAAGAAAAAAGTAGGCAATATTGATTCACTCGCCCCTCTCAGTATTGTTGGATATTCCATCAATTGGTATCCGAGTGAGGTTCCTTTAAGAACAGTCTAACAAACTAAAAGGAAGATCAAATTAAGAACACATGGATGGACAAAATATTTACACTAAGAATGGAACTCTAATACTTGGAAAAGAAGAATACATATTTTGGAGTACAAGAATGGAAAGTCATATGAAGGCATTGGGACTTGATGTATGGAATTTAGTGATCACTGATTACTTCCCACCAAGCAAAGTAAGGACTCCAACTCAAAAGAAAGCCAATAAAAGTAACTCAATGGTAATTAATACAATCCTTGATGGATTACCTGATGATGTCAAAGAAAATATAGGTGAATTTAACTATGCAAAGGAACTTTGGGATAAGATAAAAGGCCTCTACATAGATGAGAATTCAAATGAAGCATTTCAATCAAAACAAAGTTCAGTCTACAACAATTCTAGTGATGAAGATTCTTTTGAAGAATACTCAGACATTGAAGAAGAAATCAATCTGGAAGCTGAGCTTGAAAGTGATTTGGATGAACTTAGAAAATATAAAAAAGGTGTAAACAACTAAAGGATCATCTTAAGACTGTTGAAAAAATCAAGAAAGGGACTGAAGCCCTTGATAAAGTTCTCAGTCTACAAATATTTCCCTCGAACAAATTTGGCCTTGGATATGACCACGTACACATAATTAAAGGATCAATTCTTATTACTCAGATTGATGTTGAAGATGGCATGTCTAGGGATGATACCTCCGAACAATCTTCTCATATTCCCAAGAAGATGTATCAAATCAAAAGAGAAGACTCAACCATAAATAAAGGTAAAGACTCTCCACAATCTTCCGATTGCAATAATGTTGATATTGAATTCTCCCCTGCAAGTAAAGAAGAAGATTTAGATACAATAGAAGAATGTTTTGTTAGCATTTATCCCATGAAATAAGTAGAAGAAGAACTATCTAAGGCCAAATAGAAAGTTGATTGGAGTCTTTATGAATACCACTATGACCATGATTATTCATACTATAGTTTTCTTCATGACCACGCTAAAGAATTTCTTGAAAAGAGTCAAAAGAATATCATGGTAATAAAGGAAATGCTCAGAGACAATGAGAAAATCATATATGAGAAAAATATTCAGCTAGAATAAAAAGAAGAGGAGATTGAGAAATTGAAGAATGAAATCATTCAAGCAAATAAAGAAAAGAAGGAAGATGATGAACTTTGCAGAAACCTTGTAGATATAAAAGAACTAAGAGAAAGAAATGTCAATCTAAAAACCCAAATTGAAGAGGCCAAAAGAATAGAGGAGGTAGTGAGGAACTAGTTGAGCAAAAGGATAGAATCATGTCATAAGATGGAAGCAAAAGTTGTGAATCTTATAAAGAAGGTTGAGAATTCAAACACCCAATTCAAGTTCTTGAATAACTATATGATCTTAGATGATATCTTGGATAGTCAGAAATCACCAAATGACAAAACCAGTCTTGAATACAATAAGGAAGAAATTAGTAATCCCAAGAAACCTCATGAAATTCTTTCTTTTATAAAAAGGGAAGAAAGTATGATGCAGAGTCTTCATGTTCAAAGAATGAAAGAAACATTACATCATTTAGAAGATCAGATCAAGGAAGACATCATGAAGCTTCTCATACACCTCAAAGTGAGTTTAGAAGAAAGACACCTTCATGGATGAATCAAAGGAAGTATGAGAGTGTTTTTAATGGTTATTTTTTTTTTGGAATGAGTATGGTCATAAATCCTTGGATTGTGGGAATCATGGAAGAAAAAAAATTGGTAGGTTCAACAAAAATATAAGATGTTGGAACTACAATCTTGTTGGACATATTGCTACACATTTCTACAGTATGAGATGCTACAGTTGTGATGGATATGGCCACAAAGCCCATGACTGTTGGAACTCAAAAAAACAGTCAAAAATACATGCTTCACACAAAATGAAAAGAAGAGTAAATAAGACATGGAAAATAAAATCGGAAGTACCAAACAAGAAGATGATGAATATATTGCTCCTAAAATTGATGAAGTTTACAATAGGAGTTTTGTGGGTGAAACTTCTAATAAGGAATATTCTCAAGAAAAGGATAAAGAAGCTTCAGGTGCACATAATAATGGCGTTGATGATGAATCTCCAATAGTAGAACGATAAGAATATTTGAGTAATAATTATCTCAGAAATCTTTCTATCCTATTTTAATGTTACACTGAAACTCATTCTAAAAAAAAAAGGAGAAATATTTGTCCAGAAAGATGCAAAGACTATGCTCAATGAAGAAAAACTATCTGATGAATATTGGAGGGAAGTTGTAAGCACAGAAGTATACATATTGAACAAAGGTCAGCTCGAGACTGATAGTAATAAAACTCCTTATGAACCCTAGTTTGGAAGTAAGTGCTACATCAATAGGAGTGATGCGAATTTTGAAAATGTGATGCTAGATATGATGAAGGTATCTTTCCTGGATATGCTTCTACCAAGAAAGCATACATATGATACAATCTTAGGTTACATAAGATTGTTGAGAGTGCATATGTCAAGGTGAATGATATAAAAAAAATTGGTATACTAGTTAGAGATTGATGAGAATAGATGGACAGAACCAAGGGTTGTTTGAATAATATGACCTACAGTTGCGTTGTGTTCAGTAAGACAGCAG
Source organism: Picea glauca (assembly GCA_000966675.3). NCBI lineage: Eukaryota > Viridiplantae > Streptophyta > Pinopsida > Pinales > Pinaceae > Picea > Picea glauca. The sequence continues at coordinate 2,738 of JZKD02S1367673.1, forward strand.
TATCCACAGCAACAACGTTATGATGTACAAAATGATATACATGACATCATGTAGATATAACAAGAGGAAAGACCTTGTCAGGCAGAGCTACCCTTTTTAGAAACAAAGGGGGAGAACTGTTTGAGGTAGAGAGAGAAGACTGACAGGGGGAGTTATTCAGTTATGGAAGGCAGAGCATAATTGCAGGGGGAGTTACCAAAGTTCAAATATTGATCAGTAGCATATAAAAAGACATATCATAGGAGGAGAAACCCTTTTCCATTGATTTCAAAGGGGGAGAGTAACTTCAAATGAGAGAAGAATCATCACAGGGGGAGACTGTGTATAAGTTGGTGTGTTACCATCAATGACAAAGGGGGAGATTGTTGGACATAGTGTCATTGATGTCAACAGTCGATGTCATTGATGTGATGATAAGTTGGTATGACAAATTTTCATTGATGTCAACATTCATAATAAGCAAAGCAACAAGGTTAATATCAGGAAGAAAAGTATACTAAGAATTGACAAAAGAACATCACCGTAAGGCTGAAGAAATTCATGATTATTGTTGATCACTATGATAAAATCTCAAGAGGGTTAGAAAACACATATATCAAAGCTCATAAAAGATGACGCATTGGAACTCAGTAGGTATGGCATGATAAAACTCAGATCAAATCAAGAGCATCATATTTGCAAGCCAAATCAATGGTAGGGATGAATTGCAGGGAGAGAAAGCATAATTAAACTACTCACCAGTTACAATCCCACAATATGTCTAGATCATCAGATCTCATAGCTTCAAATATCTACGACAGTGGTTGATCCAACAAACAATGAGTTTAAGTCAGATTAATTCATGATCGTCGGATGCGCAATTGCCAGAACAACGACAGGGATGGATTGCAGATATCAAAAGGAGAATTAAATATCACGCTAGTTCTAATCCCACAATTAGTCAGGACCTTTCGATCTTATAACTTTTAATATCGACGATTGTGGTTGAATCAACTATAGTGCACAACTTCAAATTGTGGAGTTTTGTGTGTCGAGTTAAATTACTCGCAAGTTATGGTTCCACAATCATCATCAACGGTTGATCTGGTTCGAGTGTCTTCATGACCATTGGATCACATTTTAGTGGAAGGACAGGATAATATGAAAGGTTTTAGAATTTGATTATCCGAATACCCGTCAGTCATTGGATCAAACCCAAATTCCCGTCAGTCGTCGAATCATTTCAAGTGGAAGGATAGGATAAGTGAGATAAGATCTGAGATCTCATTTATGCGAATATCCATCATTCATTGGATCATTCTAAGTGGAAGGACAGGATAAGCTAGAAGAGTATCACCATAGATGGATCCAGTCGTTGATCAAAAATCCTGATCGAATGAACATCGTTTACTTTAGGTCTAAATATGTGAGGAGGTTACGCTCCGTTAGTTTGATATTTGAAATCTCCGAAGCCTAGAGATTCAAAGAGCCGAAATAAAATCTCGACCACTGGTTCATATGAAGTAAGCCTCAACCAACCTATTTGAGAGGATATGTGGAAGACCACATCATCAGACCACATCAGCAAGGATGTGTGGGACATCTACCTTAGCAAACTAGGTCAACAAAGACATATGGAAGATCACATCAATAGACCATGCCAGCAAGGAAGTGTGGGATATCTACGTCAGTAGACCACATCAGCAAGGACATTTGACAAACCACATTGATAGACCACCTCATCAAGGACATGTGGAATACTATGTCAGGAAGTACACATGGCATAATCAAATGATGGCATGTGTCAAGAGAAAATTGGCTCGTGCCATGTCAACACGTGACATCAATAAGTTACATCACTTCGGGAGAATTGCTTCGGTAGTTTTACCACCAGCACTAGCCCAAAGTCTTGAAGTCCTGAATGCCAAAGTCTCGAAGTGGACACGAGACGTCCGATCTGAAGATCACTTTGGGTGAATTCTTAATCATTGATCATAATACAGTGGAAGGATAGAGTAAGTTGAAATAGTTGAAGAGCCGAAGGAGATGAGGACTATCGATCTGTAGGAGGACACAAGTCAACAAATCGTATACTCCAACTGAAACTCTCAGGAGCAAGAAAGTGTAGAGGAGTTGAATCTCCCGAAGGCCAAAGTCTTGAAGTGAACGAGGACCATTTATTTGAGGAGGACACATGGAAAGAATCTGTGGACTTCAACTAAAATCATTATTGGAGAGTGTGAAGGTTGAGAATTGAAATCACCAAAGCCCAGAGTAGTGAAGCGGATCTCGACCGTTGATAGAGAAAGGGGACACAAGACCATTGATCTAGTTGAGAGGTAAAATCCTCGAAGTAGAGGCAGAGTCATCGATTAATGAGGATAGGTGTTTGGAGATCACCAACTCCGGAAGATTTTCGTACGAAAGAAACCAGAGTTTGAGAATTGGAAGTTCTGAAGGGTGAAGTCCCAACAGTCATCCATCATCGAGAGATTAAATCATGACCATTGATTCTAATAAAGCACTCAACCGCTCGTTTGGCCTAGCATTTGGTTATCGTCATTGGTCATATGGTAAGTGATTTAAAAGGATTAATATAATACGTCGTTGTAGTTGGTAAGCACATGGTTCTATAAATATCGGTCAGATGTAATGGTTTGAGGGAAGCGCCTCTACAAAATTTGGTCTCTATGAAAGTAGCGGAGATTCGGGATCGAGTTAACAAGATGAAATTGATCCATATTTGTGATCAATTTATGAAAAGCCTTCACAGTAAAATAAATAAATAGTAATCATGATCAAGTTAATCAAAGAGGTGTGATGGTCCAAATAAAGGGACACAGTGGTTCACACTCACTCTGTTTTGAAGAATATATAAACGAGTGGTGAGAAGAAAGTGTCTATGTAGTCTAAATCAGAAGATATATTAAACAAATAAGCAGAGAAAGATGCAGTAAATATGTGTCTCTATGGTTCAGATAAGAAGATCAAGACAGAAGCAGATTTCAAGATGAAGAATTGTTTGTTCTAACATGCATGTCAATGTCTTATTGAAGATCAAGAACAGAAGAAGATAGAGCAGTAGTTATGCAATCCAGTATTTGATATAGAAGACATTTATTGGAATACAAAAGTTTCATTGAATATTAAATGATAGAAGCCTAAGAGAAAGAGGTGGAGTTTGACTATAGATAACCAGAAGACCATACAAGAAGAGGTTGCAACAAACAAGTAGAAAGTACAATAGTTAATGATTCTTATAAGACTTGAATATTTGATAGTATATCTATGTGTTTATGAACATCTTGAACAGAGTACAGTAAAATAGTTATAAATGTTATAACCTTCATAATGGGAGGAAGGGTGGAGCAAGAGAAAACAAGTTGAAGTTCAAAAAGTCAAATTTGATAGGAATTGTGTTAATAGTTGCATGAATCAAATTCATGAAGAGAATAAGAGATTGAATTATAGTGTAAAATTAAGGGTGGTTGGGTGGTGCAAGGGAAGGTTGGTTCCTACAGGGGAGTTGGTGCTTTCCTTGTCATTTGTAGCTGACTAAACAAGGGGTCAAAGCCTCATACCAGTTGGTTCTAGTGANCTTAATAAAGATGAGATTAAAAAGAAAAAAGTAGGCAATATTGATTCACTCGCCCCTCTCAGTATTGTTGGATATTCCATCAATTGGTATCCGAGTGAGGTTCCTTTAAGAACAGTCTAACAAACTAAAAGGAAGATCAAATTAAGAACACATGGATGGACAAAATATTTACACTAAGAATGGAACTCTAATACTTGGAAAAGAAGAATACATATTTTGGAGTACAAGAATGGAAAGTCATATGAAGGCATTGGGACTTGATGTATGGAATTTAGTGATCACTGATTACTTCCCACCAAGCAAAGTAAGGACTCCAACTCAAAAGAAAGCCAATAAAAGTAACTCAATGGTAATTAATACAATCCTTGATGGATTACCTGATGATGTCAAAGAAAATATAGGTGAATTTAACTATGCAAAGGAACTTTGGGATAAGATAAAAGGCCTCTACATAGATGAGAATTCAAATGAAGCATTTCAATCAAAACAAAGTTCAGTCTACAACAATTCTAGTGATGAAGATTCTTTTGAAGAATACTCAGACATTGAAGAAGAAATCAATCTGGAAGCTGAGCTTGAAAGTGATTTGGATGAACTTAGAAAATATAAAAAAGGTGTAAACAACTAAAGGATCATCTTAAGACTGTTGAAAAAATCAAGAAAGGGACTGAAGCCCTTGATAAAGTTCTCAGTCTACAAATATTTCCCTCGAACAAATTTGGCCTTGGATATGACCACGTACACATAATTAAAGGATCAATTCTTATTACTCAGATTGATGTTGAAGATGGCATGTCTAGGGATGATACCTCCGAACAATCTTCTCATATTCCCAAGAAGATGTATCAAATCAAAAGAGAAGACTCAACCATAAATAAAGGTAAAGACTCTCCACAATCTTCCGATTGCAATAATGTTGATATTGAATTCTCCCCTGCAAGTAAAGAAGAAGATTTAGATACAATAGAAGAATGTTTTGTTAGCATTTATCCCATGAAATAAGTAGAAGAAGAACTATCTAAGGCCAAATAGAAAGTTGATTGGAGTCTTTATGAATACCACTATGACCATGATTATTCATACTATAGTTTTCTTCATGACCACGCTAAAGAATTTCTTGAAAAGAGTCAAAAGAATATCATGGTAATAAAGGAAATGCTCAGAGACAATGAGAAAATCATATATGAGAAAAATATTCAGCTAGAATAAAAAGAAGAGGAGATTGAGAAATTGAAGAATGAAATCATTCAAGCAAATAAAGAAAAGAAGGAAGATGATGAACTTTGCAGAAACCTTGTAGATATAAAAGAACTAAGAGAAAGAAATGTCAATCTAAAAACCCAAATTGAAGAGGCCAAAAGAATAGAGGAGGTAGTGAGGAACTAGTTGAGCAAAAGGATAGAATCATGTCATAAGATGGAAGCAAAAGTTGTGAATCTTATAAAGAAGGTTGAGAATTCAAACACCCAATTCAAGTTCTTGAATAACTATATGATCTTAGATGATATCTTGGATAGTCAGAAATCACCAAATGACAAAACCAGTCTTGAATACAATAAGGAAGAAATTAGTAATCCCAAGAAACCTCATGAAATTCTTTCTTTTATAAAAAGGGAAGAAAGTATGATGCAGAGTCTTCATGTTCAAAGAATGAAAGAAACATTACATCATTTAGAAGATCAGATCAAGGAAGACATCATGAAGCTTCTCATACACCTCAAAGTGAGTTTAGAAGAAAGACACCTTCATGGATGAATCAAAGGAAGTATGAGAGTGTTTTTAATGGTTATTTTTTTTTTGGAATGAGTATGGTCATAAATCCTTGGATTGTGGGAATCATGGAAGAAAAAAAATTGGTAGGTTCAACAAAAATATAAGATGTTGGAACTACAATCTTGTTGGACATATTGCTACACATTTCTACAGTATGAGATGCTACAGTTGTGATGGATATGGCCACAAAGCCCATGACTGTTGGAACTCAAAAAAACAGTCAAAAATACATGCTTCACACAAAATGAAAAGAAGAGTAAATAAGACATGGAAAATAAAATCGGAAGTACCAAACAAGAAGATGATGAATATATTGCTCCTAAAATTGATGAAGTTTACAATAGGAGTTTTGTGGGTGAAACTTCTAATAAGGAATATTCTCAAGAAAAGGATAAAGAAGCTTCAGGTGCACATAATAATGGCGTTGATGATGAATCTCCAATAGTAGAACGATAAGAATATTTGAGTAATAATTATCTCAGAAATCTTTCTATCCTATTTTAATGTTACACTGAAACTCATTCTAAAAAAAAAAGGAGAAATATTTGTCCAGAAAGATGCAAAGACTATGCTCAATGAAGAAAAACTATCTGATGAATATTGGAGGGAAGTTGTAAGCACAGAAGTATACATATTGAACAAAGGTCAGCTCGAGACTGATAGTAATAAAACTCCTTATGAACCCTAGTTTGGAAGTAAGTGCTACATCAATAGGAGTGATGCGAATTTTGAAAATGTGATGCTAGATATGATGAAGGTATCTTTCCTGGATATGCTTCTACCAAGAAAGCATACATATGATACAATCTTAGGTTACATAAGATTGTTGAGAGTGCATATGTCAAGGTGAATGATATAAAAAAAATTGGTATACTAGTTAGAGATTGATGAGAATAGATGGACAGAACCAAGGGTTGTTTGAATAATATGACCTACAGTTGCGTTGTGTTCAGTAAGACAGCAGTATCCACAGCAACAACGTTATGATGTACAAAATGATATACATGACATCATGTAGATATAACAAGAGGAAAGACCTTGTCAGGCAGAGCTACCCTTTTTAGAAACAAAGGGGGAGAACTGTTTGAGGTAGAGAGAGAAGACTGACAGGGGGAGTTATTCAGTTATGGAAGGCAGAGCATAATTGCAGGGGGAGTTACCAAAGTTCAAATATTGATCAGTAGCATATAAAAAGACATATCATAGGAGGAGAAACCCTTTTCCATTGATTTCAAAGGGGGAGAGTAACTTCAAATGAGAGAAGAATCATCACAGGGGGAGACTGTGTATAAGTTGGTGTGTTACCATCAATGACAAAGGGGGAGATTGTTGGACATAGTGTCATTAATGTCAATAATCGATGTCATTGATGTGATGATAAGTTGGAATGACAAATTTTCATTGATGTCAACAGTAATAATAAGCAAAGAAACAAGGTTAATATCAGGAAGAAAAGTATACTAAGAATCGAAAAAAGAACATCACCGTAAGACTAAAGAAATTTGTGATTATTGTTGATCACTATGATAAAAGCTCGGAAGGGTTAGAAAACATAGATATCAAATCTCATAAGAGATGACATGTTGGAACTCAGTAGGTATGGCGTGATAAAACTCATATCAAATCAAGAGCATCATATTTGCAAGCCAGATCAATGGTAGGGATGAATTGCAGGGAGCGAAAGAATAATTAAACTACTCACCAGTTACAATCCCGCAATATGTCTAGATCATTAGATCTCATAGCTTCAAATATCTACGACTGCAATTGATCCAACAAACAATGAGTTTAAGTCAGATTAAGTCATGACCGTCGGATGCGCAATTGCCAAAACAACGACAGGGATGGATTGCAGAGATCGAAAGGAGAATTAAATATCATGCTAGTTCTAATCCCACAATTAGTCAAGACCTTCCGATCTTATAACTTTTAATATCGATGATTGTGGTTGAATCAACTATAGCGCACAACTTCAAATTGTGGAGTTTTGTGTGTCGAGTTAAATTACTCGCAAGTTATGGTTCCACAATCATCGTCAACGGTTGATCTGCTTCGAGTGTCTTCATGACCATTGGATCACATTTTAGTGGAAGGACAGGATAATATGAAAGGGTTTAGAATTTGATTATCCGAATACCCGTCAGTCGTCAGATCAAACCCAAATTCCCGTCAGTCGTCGGATCATTTCGAGTGGAAGGATAGGATAAGCGAGATAAGATCTGAGATCTCATTTATGCGAATATCCATCATTCATTGGATCATTCTAAGTGGAAGGATAGGATAAGCTAGAAGAGTAGCACCATAGATAGATCTAGTCGTTGATCAAAAATACTAATTGAATGAACATCGTTTACTTCAGGTCTAAATATGTGAGGAGGTTACGCTTCGTTAGTTTGAGATTTGAAATCTCCGAAGCCTAGAGATTCAGAGAGCCGAAATAAAATCTCGACCACTGGTTCATATGAAGTAAGCCTCAACCATCCGATTTGAGAGGACATGTGGAAGACCACATCATCAGACCACATCAACAAGGATGTGTGAGACATCTACCTTAGCAAACCAGGTCAACAAAGACATATGGAAGATCACGTCAATAGACCATGCCAGCAAGGAAGTGTGGGATATCTACATCAGTATACCACATCAGCAAGGACATTTGACAAACCACATTGATAGACCACCTCAACAAGGACACGTGGAATACTATGTCAGCAAGTACACATGGCATAATCAAATGATGACATGTGTCAAGAGGAAATTGGCTCATGCCATGTCAACACGTGACGTCAATAAGTTACGTCACTCCGGGAGAATTTCTTCGGGAGTTTTACCACCAGCACTAGCCCAAAGTCTTGAAGTCCTGAATGCCAAAGTCTTGAAGTGGACACGAGACATCCGATCTAAAGATCACTTTGGGTGAATTCTTAATCATTGATCATAATAAAGTGGAAGGATAGCATAAGTTGAAATAGTTGAAGAGCCGAAAGAGCTGAGGACTATCGATTTGTAGGAGGACACAAGTCAACAAATCATATACTCCAAGTGAAACTCTCAGGAGCAAGAAAGTGTAGAGGAGTTGAATCTCCCAAAGGCCAAAGTCCTGAAGTGAATGAGGATCGTTTATTTGAGGAGGACACATGGCAAGAATCTGTGGACTTCGACTAAAATCGTTATTGGAGAGTGTGAAGGTTGAGAATTGAAATCGCCGAAGCCTAGAGTAGAAAAGCAGATCTCGACCGTTGATAAAGAAAGGGGACACAGGACCATTGATCTAGTTGAGAGGTAAAATCCTTGAAGTAGAGGCAGAGTCATCGATTAATAAGGATAGGTGTCTGGAGATCACCAACTCCGGAAGATTGTCGTACGAAAGAAACGAGAGTTTCAGAATTGGAAGTTCTGAAGGGTGAAGT
>JZKD02S1367684.1:0-11497 GCA_000966675.3 Picea glauca
AAGCCCTGATTTTATAGCAATAAAATCATCACAAAGTTGGTTTTCCCCACATTAGGGTTTCCAAAGATTTTTACCCGGATCTTGTGTGCAAATGTGTTTGGTTTCTGTTTTATGCTTTCGTTTATGTTTTTGTTGATAACCTAGTGGTGCAATTGTTCAATAAAGTGATTTTATTGGGATTATTAGTCGGGTGCTGGGTTTGCAGGAAATTCAACATGGTACCAGAGCCAAGACTCTAAAGGAGAAACCAGTTTTGCACAAGACGAGATTCTACGGTGGGAAATTTTAATTGCAGGAAAATTTCATTTTTTTTGCAAAAGCTGTGGGGTTATTAATTAATTAAAAAGGGAGGAAACAATCCATACAACAATGTATAGAGTGTACAATCGTAAGAGTGCAAAATCGGTTGGAGTCTATTGACAGTCGGCCATAGGAAATAGATCGATCGTGAATCTGGGCACGACAAATCGAGGGTGAATAAGCAATGTGATGTTGTGAGTTTTAGCTGGGCGGATCGTGGTTAGAAAGGCAACACGTGGAGTTAGTTAGAGGGCGTCGACGAGAGGCTCGTCCAAACTACAACTGACAGTTGCTGGACAAAAGATCCATGTGATTTGCAGCTGTAACAACCAGTGGATCAACGTGTACGCGGAAAACTGTGAGAAGAGGCTGGGTGTAGAGTAGAAGCAGATCTGAGACATAGTCGACATGTGCTAAGAAGCAACAAAGAGACATGCTGAGGGTGTTTGTTCTAGGATCTGGCTGTAGATTGAAGGGGCGACAGTCAACTAGGAAAGGATCCGCCGACACAGAATAGTAGCGATAGTTGGATGTGAGCACCGATAGAGGAAGGGCCGTCGGGCAACAGAGTAATGGCATGAGGAGTTGCTGCAGATCCATTGTTGCTATGTGTGGCTGAGGAAGAACCGTTAGTAGATATCCTGTCCTTATGAGGAAGTGGTTATGGTCAGCACGCAGGGAGTTGGGTGGATAAGGTAAAGGTCAAGGACAATCCGCGTGAATTGGACGACAGAGGGAGCTGCCAAGGAGAAGCCGTCGGCCAAGCTAAGGACGCGACGATAGGTGGCAACGTGGTGGGCGTCGAGAAGCAAGTGGCAGCGCCAACAAAGGAGTGCGACAACAGAACAACAACCACAGTAGTGGGCCAGAGTGTAAATTGCCAACAAGAGCCCAAGCCAGCTAGCAGACAATGTCGACCAAGGAAGGCCACGTGGGCCAGCAGGATAGTAGGCTGCCAGCGGGGCAGCCAAGTCACCAATAGACTGCGAAATTTCCCAATAGGGATCACATGGGTTTGGGTAGCTGTTGAGCAGGTCCAGGCATCCCTCGGGCAGGTCCGGACAACACCAGGGTACATTGCCTCATAATTTTTCGGGCAACGAGCATAACTGTCGGGCAAAAAATTGTTATATTTGGGTAGCCCAGAGAAGCACCGGGAAGCAGCAAGAGGTTGTGCGCAGCCCCAGGCAGCTTGGGCAGCTTCGAGAAGAGGTTTGGGCAGTGGGTCCCAGGCAGGGATCTGGGCAACAAAATTTTTATTTTTTTGTTGAGTTACTTGCGAGTAATGGCAAGTAGGGTGACGGAGAACGAGGAGTAAGTAGCTCCGAAGGTTGAGCCACTGAGAAGGAGTCAACCTTCAGGTTCATGTGGGAAGGATCAGCCTTCCCAGTCCGTCCAGAAGAAGTTATGGTTCGAGATGGCCATGCAGGATGCTTAGGAGCAGGAGGCTTCTATGAGCATAATCAGAGGGCAGTCTTCGAAGCATGGTTTGAGCAAGATGACAGGAAGAGCTTCTGTGTCAGAGGCAGCAACCAATTAGGAGGATTGGAGAGCAGCCATGGCAACGGATATGGTAGCGAAGACAGAGCCACTTTGAGTGAGTGGAAGTACCTTCCTTGCTAAGAGAGAGTGTTGGTTTTTGTAGCATTAGATAGGTACTTCCATAGAGGCTCGATGTCTAGCCTGTGGAAGTTGTCCTTGCAATCTCTCAGTAGACCTTAGGGAGTTCACTTTATGAGCTAATTAATTAAAGTGAATGTTCTTTTGTTAATTAAGTTAAATGCCTAAGTTAGTGGCATTAGTAACTTAAGCGAGTGTTCGATTAAGTCATGATCGTTAGAGTTTAAGTGAAGGTGAGAATAGATCTCAGCCTTTGATCACTTTAGAGATCTAGGATTTGATTGATTTGGTCAAATCTCAATGTAATAAAAGGCAGCCTAGGTGAGAGGATGAGACATAGTGATGGTACACAAAGAGTGAGTAAGCACTCAGGTGTGCCGGGGCAAGGGTAGGGGCCGAGGAAAGGGTGTAGGGGGCAGCTAGGGAGATAACAGCCAAGTGGGCTAGGCTATCAACTGCAGTTGTATTTCCTCAGAAGGGCCATTATCCCAAGACGAGAGCCTTGATTTTATAGCAATAAAATCATCACAGAACTGGTTTTCCCCACATTGGGGTTTCCAGGGGTGTTTACTGAATCTTGTGTGCAAATGTGTTTGGTTTTTGTTTTATGCTTCCGCTTATGTTTTTGTTGATAAACTAGCTGTGCAATTGTTCAATAAAGTGATTTTATTAGGAATAATTGTCGAGTGCCAGGTTACGGGAAAATCAACACTATCTACTTTCGTTCACTGTAATTCCTAATATACATGTTTTTGATCATTTTTTTTTACCATTTATGATTAATGTTGATGCCGATTTGCTCAGGATATCACAGAGTCCTGCACGATTCATTCACTTACCTTTGCAGCGGTTGTAAACAGCTTCAAAGTTTTGTATGTTTTGGGAGGAAGTACAAGGAGTACTAGCAAATGGTGCCATTTGGTAACATATTCAGAATGTCATCCTATACCAGAGGTTGACATTCACCATTCATCGTTTTAGGATTCTGTATGCCATGTATTAGCTAAAACACAACTTAGATTCATTGTTGGTACTTCTCTCTGCTACCGTTAGCTTGGCCCCACAATGATCCACCACTTTTTAGTTATCATTCATTCACATCAACATCCTTAACAGCCTAGCCATCACATTTTATTTCTATATTGCATTATAAACTCCACCGACTAACCTTTGTTTCTCCTTTGTTAGAGAATAAATTAAGAAGGATCAACCATGGGACTCAGCCGGACAGCACGTGCAATGGTGGTCTTCTTGGTGTTGATATTGATGAGGAATCGTCTCAAGGTTCACATCCCCACTTCAATATACTCTTGGAGAAAACTTAGGGTTTCATGATATCAAAGGCAATTTTCAAAGGACAGTTCCAAAGCCGGACAGCACGTGTAATGGAGGTCTCCTTGGTGTTGATATTGATGAGGAAGTGTCTCAAAGCTCACATCCCCACTTCAATATACTCTTGGAGAAAACTTAGGGTTTCATGAAATCAAAGGCAATTTTCAAAGGGCGGTTCCAATTGGTATGCATGGACGTATCAGAGACAAGGGGATTTCTCAGAGGCAGGGGTGCATTTATGGTGGTCTTAGGTTTTTTCTTTTCCAACTTGATTTTGCTTGAGGATTTCTCTTTTCTTTTTTGCAGTTTTAGCATTCCTAGGGTCTACGTGCATTAAAATTCAATGCTACAGATAAGCTAAATCCGTGGCTCCCTCATGGTAGCTTAGCCCAATGAGGAGTATATTTTTGAGTGTAAATATTCCCTAACTGGCTGCATCCATATGCCGTATGGTTACTGCCTTCTAAGCACGATTTCAGATGCTAACCCTTCCATCTTCTTGGTTGGGTTCAGACCACTGAAAGAATCTCTGCATCGATGGTTTAAGCTCTGGATTTTTTGGGCATTTTCAGGGTTATTTTGGGAAGCGACATTCTGATTTCATTCTAACAAGGGTTTTTCTGGGCAACCAAAAATCTGAGCGTCTTTTTAGCAGGTAGAAAAGGGAGTGTGTAGCTTTTGTTCAAACTTATGGTTAGAAGGGATTTAAATGATGATATTATCAAACATGCAAGCGTTTCTTGTCATTCTTTATCTGTTCATAAAAGTAAATATCCTAGAAAGAAGAAACTCTTGCTTCCACTGTAGATGTTATTTGTCTATTTTGGTAAATAAGCCATCCTCTATGCTTTTAGCAACCAATTAATAACAATTTTTTTTATTCTACCATTCCTCTTTTGTGATAGATCCTGCAACCATTTTTTAAATTAAAATTTTGTAGCAACCAATTAATAACAATTTTTTTTATTCTACCATTCCTCTTTTGTGATAGATCCCGCAACCATTTTTTAAATTAAAATTTTGATTTAGATGACTATCAGAAAGATAAGCCAGATAGGGGAAAAATCAGCTGCCGTTAATGTTTTGTTAGTACTAATTTTTAGAGCAATGTTTGTATTATTACCAATTTTCAGATCATCTTTGCCCTTACTAACAAAACCAATATTTTTTCCTGGTTTTCTTTCTTACATCTGCATGTGACTTCTGTAGGACTCTTTTTCCCTATAATTAATGATGGTGATCTGATTCTGATGACAGTGAGGTACAAGACAAATCACACATATTCCCAGTGCCTAATATTTCTGTAAGGGTTTCAGTTCTCATAATCACAATACCATTAAGTCATTTTTTTGGGAGGAATAATTTGTGATAGTTAGCAAATGCTGGGGGATCCACTCTAGTCTTTCAATCTGGACAATCTTTCAGGAATGCGGCAATTCTGTGGAATATGGCTTCCTTTATGAGGAATATATTTACATAGAATGCTGTAGTAGCCCTTTTTATGTAAATTAAAATGGCAGGTAAATGAATAAATTACACAAACTCACTGAAGGAATTTTTTTCACCTGAACAAAACCCAACAATTATTAATTTCTGCAATAAGAGAACAATAAATTGTTGTACATTACACTTCCTATACACCTTGGTGCTTACTAGAGGCCATTCCAAATGCAGCAACAACCGAAAGAAAATAAAGAAACCTGTGATCCTTCAAGGAAAAACCCCCTTAAAAACCGAAAGGCAGGGGATTGGTGCAAATAAATACTCGAAACAAAATAGAGAGCCACGGAGAACTACGGAATATTTTGTCATAAAAGATGTGAAACGAATACAGTGAAATTTTACCTCGCAGGCCTCCAAGTCTTGTTCAATTTCCAAGTGAGCATTCGAATTATTATTGTTATTGTTAACGTTGCTGCAAAGTGAGACTGTAGGGGCGACATGCCGTCGCTGTGCTACCATTGTAGTAAAAATCACCCTGCTCACGAAATAGAATGAAACATGGTCCAACCATCCAATCATTAATTTTGACATCAAATGTGGGGGATTTACTACTATAACACGTGATTCTTGCAATGTTTCCAGCACAGAAGTATTTCAATCCTATTTGACATTTGTCATCCCGGTATAGGGTCAGCTTTCGCTCTCCCCGGTTTGTTTGGCTCCCTTTCACCTACAAGGCAAACAATGTTAAAATTGAGGTAGCCAAACAATGTTAGAACTGGTTAGAGCTCAAAGAATGGACTAGCGTTTTAAGGTCACGTGCTTACCATCAAACTTCTCATCGCATTGTTAAGTAACCTTAATTTTTCCTTTTATTTCTCTTCAACAAGTATGAGTGAAAAAATACATTTACTTCCTGTTCCATAACCCCAAAAAAATATCAAATGCATTTTCAATATCTAAGAAAAAACACAGCTCTCTGTTTCTGCAATGAATCCACCTCAGATTCCCTTCTCTACTGTTGGGGATATGCTAGTTGTAATAATTTCATCGTCAGAGAACAAACCACCTTTGTAGTGCTTGAAACAATGAAGATGATGAATAGCTTGCTAAATGTGTGCTATTCCGTGTCCTTTTATGAGCAGAGAAGAAAACCACCTCTATAGTCCTTGAAATAGTGAAGATGACGAATAACTCGCTCTATGAATGGGGAGGGGCCTCAAAGCGCTATTCTGTGCTAGTCAAAATAGAGAAGATTAGACGATATAAACTTTTTCTTTACAATAGAGCCGGGACTCTCTAATCAAAGACTCAAATGTCCTCTCATGTGATTGCCATAAAAATTGGCAGCTTTGACTATGTTCCCTTTCACTATTTTCTAGGCTACATATTCTCCTAGAGCCTTGTTCATTATCTCATTGTTTCTGATGCCTAGTCTTTTCGTTTAGCAGGGGTCGAAGAGTTTGAATCCATTTAACGAGATAGAATTTGGATTTCTCAAATGACTTACCACCTTTCTACACGAATATCCTTACGATTTTGCCAATTTCTTTCAAAAGAAATGTAGGTTCCATGAGTGCTAAGCAAAGAAATATTGGATTCACTGATAATACTGATTTGATCAGGACTAAACGGTGGTTGGGGTTTAGCATTTGCATCCCTATCATGAAATTTTCGTTATTATGTTGAGGGTGGGGATCCAATCCTCTTGTTTATGAAAGGAGAGAGAAATTGGGATTTGTAGATATTTGTGTGTTAGGAATGTTAGACTCCCAACCCTAAATCCTCAACTATATTATAGGAGTGACAATGTGAGGTTTTCCATGCAGAGTTTACACTTGGCAATGTTATCCTTTCCTGTTGAAGTAGAAAGAAGTTTGTTTAAGACGACTTTAAACCTACTGTTGATTATTACAACTTCGTGAGACATCCTCCAAGACACAAACTGAGTGAGTTGACCTGTGAGAGAACCCATGTGTTGGGCGTGTCGTTCCTCTTTGAAACTGAGATGGGACGCTGTGTGTCCATGTGTGGGGTGAGGATGCCCATGAGATGGGTGTGTCGTTTGAGATGAAACGATGTGTACCCCTGTGAGGGGTGAAGGTGCCCATGTGATAAGGTGTATCGTTCTCCCATGTGTAGAGATTTGAGACGATGTGGTACTCCAGATGATTCTCCTTTGTAACTCAATGAGATAGAGATCTGTTGAGTAGGACATCCCTGTTGCTGAGCACAACTGGACGTGTCCCTAGTGGCTGAGCACTAGTGGGTGTGTGAGATCCCTTGCTATATTGTCAAAGAGTGAGATTTACCTGTAACCCTAATTGTGATGTAAAGGGTACATGTCGGCTCCACCATATGTAAAAAATAATTAATGGTTGTTGTAATAATTAATTATTTTCTGAGTTATTGAGGTCGGCCATGTTGTGCCAATAGACACCATTTTTGGTCTATCCAGTCTAGTAGAAATAAAGGTAATTTCCCCATTGAGGAAACACACAACACACACAAGTCACATGTCATTTGGAAATTTCAGCAAGTACATCCTCTAGGGCTGAAGTGCGCACCTCTCTTGGGCGCTAGCTTCTTCGTTTTGGAGAGCACCCTTTTGTGTGCTAGGTCTATGGTGTGGGAGTTCTTTTTCTTGAGAATATAACAAAGGATTGCTGGGTTTTCTTCCCTTGTTGAGAAGGGTTTCCCAAGATATTTCTTGTGTTCTTGTGCATGGTATTTCTTTTTGTGATCTTGGTTATTGCAACTATTGTTAATGGTGTAGCTGCATTTGTTTATGGTTCAAGTAAATGATAAATTTGAAATAAACTTCATGCTTGAGCCTAACATAGTGAAAATTCAACATGGTATCAGAGCATAGGTTTTGAAGAAGCCATTGCACAAACTTCTAGCAACCGTCCTCTCTCTTTTGCAGAACTGTACGACCCTACTAGGGTTTCCAGAAAATCTGTACAACCCTCTCTTTTTGGGTGTTCCAACACATAATACTTGGAAGTTGGGGCTGAAAATTGCACAGGAGTGTATGACCTCCTTCAACGCACCTCCAACAACCTTCAGATTTCATTTTCGAGCATTTTGAATTTTTGGCCCTAGGGTTTCTAGGGTTTCACAATTTTCTGCAGAAAATTCAGATCTAGGGTTTCTGCAGCTCATTAAAGGATCTTTTCAACACATCAGTGTTCTTCTGACTTTTAAGGCTTATTGTTGGCAGTCATAAGCCCAACAAGACCTGAGGTTGCTAGCCTAGCCTAGCTGTTAGGTTTTCTAGCCCAGTTGGCAAGGGTTTGTAAATAATCTAAAAATATGATGAACATAACTATGATGGAAGATAAGCTTGATGAATCAAGCAAATACAGTTCCCGGAAGCCAAGACTTCAGAGAGATGAAGACATCAAAGAAGAAGCCTTCTTATTCATTTCTAACACTCTCAGGTACGGTTCCTACTAATGATGATACTTGGTTAATTGACAGTGGTGCCTCCAGGCACATGACCCGATTTAGAGATCACCTGACTAATCTTGTTGAGAAAGAGACCAATCTACATGTTGTCCTTGGAGACTATGCCATATATAATGTGAAAGGGGTTGGAACTTCTACCCTCCAACTAGATTCTGACATGCATCTTCAGTTAAGTGAAGTAGTATATGTACCTGGGATGAAGAGGAACCTTGTCTCCATTTCTGCCTTAGAAGACAAAGGCGACAAGGTTACCTTTTTTGAAGGAAATTTTTTTGCATGGCACAAGGACTCACATATAAATTCTGCCAGAGTAATTGGTGTTTGAGAAAGCAACTTATACAGATTGACCATCAGACCAGTCCAGGCCCGGTTACATGATACTATCAGCGTAAGTGAGCTATGGCATATGAGACTTGCTCACGTTCATTATAGAGCTCTTCCAACTCTAGGGAAAATGGTAACAAGACTTCAAGAGATACAAATTCAACATAAAGGTGTTTGTAGAGGTTGTGCGTTTGACAAAAATGTCAAAGGGTCCTTCTTGAGCAGTGACAATAGATCCAAGGAAATCTTGGACTTGATACATTCAGATGTGTGTGGGCCAGTGACTATTGCCTCCATGAATGGATATTTGTACTATGTACTCTTCATATGATCACTCTAAGAAAACTTGGATTTACTTCCTGAAGACCAAGGATGGAGTCCTTGCAATATTTCAATAATTCAAAGCTCAGGTTGAGAAGTTGTCCAGAAGAAATATCAAGGTACTAAGATCAGATAATGGAGGAGAATACTCCTCCAAGGATTTCAACAATTTCTGTATTGAAGCAGGGATCAAGAGGGAGTACACAGTTCCTTACAACCCTCAACAAAATGGGGTTGCAAAGTGGAAGAACAGAACCATCATCGAGGCAACCAAAGCGATGATACATGATAAGACTCTACCTATGACTCTGTGGGCAGAAGCATGCATGACAACAATATATGTTCAGAACAAGAGTCCTCACCAGATTTTGAAGAACATAAGTCCCGAAGAAGCCTTCACTGGAGTGAAGCCTGAGATTGGATACTTCAGGATATTTGGGTGCCCAATATATTTTCATGTACCCAAAGAGAAGAGGTCCAAGCTAGACCCTTCAGGGAGAAATGGTACATTTGTGGGATACAATGAATCTTCAAAGGCATATCAGATCTACATCCCTGGTCAGAGACAGATTGAGGTAAGCATAGATGTTATCTTTGAAGAAGAGATAACCTTTCAAAGATCCAAAGAATCCTAGATGGAGATTGACAGTGAGACAATACCTTTTCCCCCTTCAGTAGTTCAGAGGGAGACAACCATTACTCCAGTTGATCCAGTTGATCCTGTTGCTCCAGTTGATGTTCCTAGATACATTGCAGTACGCCATAAAAGGCCTGCCTGGGCTCGACAAACTCTGCAAGAGGCAGAGGGCCATGCAACTCCTCAAGGCACATCCCGAGAGAGCAAGAGACCAAAGAGATTTTTGAGCTACTTTTCAGCCATGAGCCACATCATTGATTCTGAGCCTTCTTGTCATTGAGAAGCGACAGGTCAGCAGGTATGGCAAGATGCCATGACAAAAGAATATCAATTCATTTTGAAGAATGATGTATGGGATATTGTTCCGAGACCAGAAGGGAAGTATGTAGTGACTTCCAAGTGGATCTATAAGATCAAGCATGCAACTGATGGAAGTGTTGAGAAATACAAAGCAAGATTTGTAGCTAGAGAATTCTCACAAGTAGAGGGAGTTGACTATGATGAGAAATTTGGTCCAGTAGCCCGATACACTTCCATCCGTACTATCATTGCACTCGCTGCATCCATGGGTTATAAACTACATTAGATGGGTGTAAATACAATCTATCTCAATGGTGAGATTGAGGAAGAAGTTTATATCGAGCAGCCAGAAGGATTTGTGATACACGACGACAAATCTCATGTGTGTAGGTTGAAGAAATCCATGTATGGACTAAAGCAAGAACCTCGTTCTTGGTACGAGAAGATGGATGGATGAGTTTGGGCTTCAACAAGAGTGTTGTTGATCCAAACCTATATTATCATATTGTTGGTAACGAGTGCCTAATCTTGGTCCTGTATGTGGATGACTTATTCCTCACTGGCTTTGAAAGACTTATTGTTGAATGCAAGCGAGCATTGAATTCTGAATTCGAGATGAAGGATCTGGGTATGATGCACTACTTCTTGGGGCTAGACGTATGGCAGAGGATTGATGAGATTTTCCTAAGTCAAGGAAAATATACAGTGGAGATATTGAAGAAGTTCGGTATGACAGAGTGAAAATCCATGCTTACACTGATGGTGATGGATTTGAAGAAAATGAATGATGCTTCTACTGATTCAGGCGAGATTGATCTACATTTGTACCGACAATTGATTGGATCTTTGATGTATTTGGTTAACACCAGCCTGATATATGCTATGCAGTGAATGCACATAGTCAGTTCACAAGTCAGACTCACTGGATAACAACGAAGCATGTATTGAGATATCTACGCGACACAGTTGGATATGGCCTGAGATATGCCTCCAATGTAGACTTGAGTTTGTAGGGATATGTCGATGCAGATTGGGTAGGGAGTGAAATGGACCGGAAGAGCACATCTGGTTGTTGTTTTACCTTGGGGTCTGCCATGGTTTCCTAGTGCAGCAGGAAATAGAGCTCCGTGGCCTTGAGTACTGCAAAATCAGAGTATATAGCATTGAGTGTGGCAGTTTGCGAAGCAGTGTGGCTTCACAAGCTCTTGACAGATTTATTTGATCATGAGATGGATCTTACCATTATTCATTGTGATAACCAGACCTGTGTGAAGCTCTATGAGAACCCTGTGTTTCACGATAGATCGAAACACATTGAGATAAAATATCATCATATCAGAGACATGGTGTAGAGGAAAGCAATACACGTGCAATACCTTCCTACACATGAACATATTGTAGATATCTTCACCAAACCGCTTGCCAAGACGAAGTTCGAGTACTTCTGTGAGAGACTTGGTCTGGTGGAGAATGCCTCCCTAGCTGAGAGGGAGTGTTTATGATTACAACTTCGTGAGACATCCTCCAGGACACACACTGAGTGAGTCGACCTGTGAGAGAACCCATGTGCTGGGTGTGACCATGTGATGGGTGTGTCGTTCCTCTCTGAGACTGAGATGGGATGCTGTGTGCCCCTGTGTGGGGTGAGGATTCCCATGAGATGGGTGTATCAATGTGTATGCCCCTGTGTGGGGTGAGGATGCCCATGAGATGGGTGTGTAGTTTGAGATGAAACGATGTGTACCCCTG
>JZKD02S1367695.1:0-11497 GCA_000966675.3 Picea glauca
TATGGCACCATTGCGATCTTATGTTTTTGATCTATTGGAGTTATGATCATTATACTAACCACATAATACTAGAGATGCATTTGTTTATCTCCCCTCTAGGAGATATTCTTGTTTTGTTGTCTGTTATGGGCAGGTTATATTGCTAAATTCCATGAAGGTTGCCATAGAAATGTTGTTCTTGTTTTCTTGTTTTGGGTAGGTTACCTCGGAGGCATATCACTAGTGATAGCTCTGAGAGGGAGCTATAGTGACGGTTGCAGAAGACAACTTATTAGATGATCTTTGGTTTGAGACATGAAGCAGTCTGACCGGAATTTGTACAAATTGACAGTTCAACCAGTTATGCAATAAGAGACTTGCTCATTTGCATTATAGAGATATTCCCGTTCTGGGGAAGATGGTGACGGGGCTTCCATAGCTCCGTGTTGATCATGATGGCATTTGCAGAGGTTGTGCTCTTGGCATGAATGCTAAGGAATCTTTCCCCAAGCAGTGACAACAGATCTAAGGGGATCTTGGACTTTGTGCATTCATATTTGTGTGGGCCTATGACAATTGCTTCCTTGAGTGGATCTAGTCTCATGGATTAGACAGTGGCAGTGACAGTGACAAGTTGGTTATAGTGGTAGGTTGGATACTTCAGGATATTTGGGTGTCCTGTTTACAATCACGTACCCAAGGAGAAAAGGATGAAGTTAGACCTTTCAGCTAGGAAGGGTACATTTTTTGGGTACCGTGAATCGTCGAAGGCATATTAGATCTACATCCCAGGTCAGAGACAGATTGAGGTGAGCAGGGATGTTTCCTTTGAGGAGGAGGTAGCCTTCAAGAAATCTAGAGGATCTCACATGCAGTTGATGGGAGCATCGAGAAGCACAAAGCGAGATTTGTGGCCAGAGGATTCTCTCAGGTGGAGGGGACTATGAGGAGACCTATGCTCCTATTGCTCGATATACCTCCATTCGGACGATTATTGCACTTGCTTCAGGCTTGGGTTGGAGATTACATCAGATGGACGCGAAGACAACTTTCCTCAAATGGTGAGATTGAGGAAGAGATGTATATCAAGCAGCCAGATGGTTTCGTAATTCATGGGAGGGAGTCTCATGTGTGCAGGTTGAAGAAGGCCCCGTATGGACTCAAGTAGGCACCTCAAGCTTGGTATGTGAGGATTGATGGATACCTGATGAATTTGGGTTTCAACAAGAGCATTGTTGATGCCAACCTGTACTATAAGGTTGTTGATGGTGAGTCCTTGTTTTTGATCCTGTACATTGATGATTTATTTCTCACCAGAGCAATGCATCTCATTGCTTGGTGCAAGCATGAGTTGACCTCTGAATTTTGATATGAAGGATCTTGGCATGATGCATTACTTCTTGGGACTTGAGGTATGGCAGAGAACTGATGAGATCTTCCTGAGTTAGGGGAAGAACACGGTTGAAATCTTGAGGAGATTTGGGATATTGGACTGTAAATCCATGACCACACTGATGGTGATGAATTTGAAGAAGCTGAGTGAGTCTTCTTCTGATTCAAAATTGATTGATCCGACCATATACCGACAGTTGATTGGATCATTGATGTATCTGGTTAACACCAGACGGGATATTTGCTATGCAGTGAGTGCACTTAGCCAGTTCATGAGTCAACCGAGGAAGATACATTGGGTGGCTGTGAAGCATGTGTTGAGATATTTGTGAGGCACAGGTGGATATGGCATGAGACATGCTTCCAATGTTGACATGAGATTGCAAGGATATACTGATTCAGATTGGGCAGGGAGCGTAGTTGACAGGAAGAGCACCTCACGGTGTTGCTTCAATTTTGGATCTGTTGTGGTTTCCTGGTGTAGCAGGAAACGGACTTCTATGGCTTTGAGTACCACAGAAACTGAGTATATTGCAGTATGTATGGCAGTATGCGAAGTAGTGTGGCTTCAGAAGCTCCTTGAAGGATTGTCTGACTAGATATTGGATCCCATTGTGATTCATTACATTCAAGATATGGTGTAGAGGAAGGCAGTACTAGTGGAGTACCTTCCTAGAGATGAGTAGATTGCATATGTTCTCACCGAGCCTCTTGCCAAGTCGAAAATTGATTACTTTCGTGATAAACTTGGAGTGGAATGCCCCTCTCTTTAAGAGGGAGTATTGATGATTGCAGCTTTGTGAGACATTCTTCTGTGACGATACTCCTTGATGGACTGAGTTGAGTATGGCACTTATCGACGGACTGATAAGTTGTACTCGGTTGGTGCCCAACGATATTTGGGTTGTAACCCATGTGGTTGAGATATCTCTCCAGGTCTTCTCCCCAGAGTAGTTCATTGGGTCGACATGTGAGGACACTCTCCAGATCTTCTCCCCAGGGCAATGGGCTAGGTCGATCTGCGAGTGTGTTGTGCCTTCTCCCTGTCTTCTCCCCGATGGAATGAGCTGGGTCGACCTATGACAGGTCTTCTCCTCAGTTGTGTTGGGTTGGGTCGACCTGAGACGGGTTTTCCCCCCAGTTGGATGAACTGGGTCGATCTGTTGGGATGCCCCTGATCTTCTCCCCATATCGAGCTGGGTCGACTTGGAGAACGCTCCTCTGAGATGGAGTTGAGCATGACACTTGTCAGAGTAGTGACAAGTTGTCCTGGGGTGGCACCTAGCGTCCCATGGGACTAGACCATGTGGACACGTCCCTTGGGAGTTGACCAAGTGGACATGTCATGGGCGAGTAGGTCCTTGAGGATGCACTACGGGCAAGTAGGTCCCGGTGTATTCTAGTGGTGATGAGGCCCTAGAAAAGGTCCACATTGGGTGTATCCATGTGCGACGTGATGATGCTACTAGTAGCATGGTCAGAGGACCATGGCATAGCCTGTGAGGCTATGAGAACCAGAGGAAAAACATCATGGAGAATACCTCCCTGGCTAAGAGGGAGTGTTGATGTTTCTGGTAGCTGCTGGAGGTATTCACCTCCGGGATAACCACCATGCCCTAGTCCCCAAGGTCATGACGTCAAGCTCAAAAGTGGGACGTTTTGCCCTTCCTGGGAAAATCGTTTGACAAGCAATGGGTGGGCTAGGTCATCCAAATCATCATCAAGGCTGTCCAAATCAAATCTCTCTCATCCAGCATGCAGGCCCCTAGCATCCAACTTGTGGGCTTGTAGCCCCATGGAAGCCCAAGCTAGGTTTGTTCTCCCAAAACTGTCGACCAGTTAGGTCCTACAAAGACAAATGAACACGCCCTCCAAGGATCTCAAGTCATAACATCATGATAAGTTAATCCAATCAATAAATAATTCATCTAAGCATGTGCATCAAAGATTACTATATCAAACAATTAATAGCTCAAAGACACTATGCGACTTGTTGAGCTTAAGTATAGTAGGGTTGACAAGGTATCCTATTGGGTAGATCTTTCCCTAGGTCAAGGAGATCCTCCAAGAGGTCCCTCTCTAAGCCATGTAAAGTGTATGAGGTGGATGGGGTTAAGACTCAATGGGCATAGGGCTCATGACATACTAGGGGTCGTAGTGTCTCATTCATGGGTGCCTTTGTAGAGGGTGTGTGGTACCTTTATCCGCAATGCACGTTTTCCAAGCCCATCATTTGCCTTTATCTTTCTTTCTTCATATTTTCTTTTATAATAGAATAAGGAGAGATTGAAGGTCATTTCCCTGGCGTGGTGACCAGGTGGTGGCAATGTCACCCACAAATACCTAATGGAAATGAGAAGGTTGGCTCGTGATGAGACCCCATTTTTCTCAACCATGCAACTGAGAGTCATTGCCCTGGTTTGGTGACCAGATGATGACAATGTCATACCACTAGATATCCATGGACGTGATAGGTCGGCTCATGATGAGACCTCCTATCCTTCAAACTACCTTTCAAGCATTTTTTTATTATATTGTGAGTCCCACTTTCAAAGACAAGTGTTTCATTGTTGTCTTGGGTGATCCCTAGGCAAAGCATCTGGAAGGCTTATATAAGGCTTTTATTTTTTACCCAACACCAACCCCTCTGGGCCTTTAGCCCCTTCTTCCCATAGAATGAGGTACAACCCCTCCTTGGGTCAATACACCCTAAAATCCCAAGAGATAAGGAAATGGAGGGGAATAATGATGGAAAATGGTAAGTATGGTCAGGAACGGTATGATGGCTTATCAAGGGAGTTCCCAGTAGCAAACCCATTCCCAAAGAAAACCACTTACTAGGGCACAATGTCAACCACCAAGGTGAAGCAGGGAAAAAGGCATAATGTCCAAGCACATATCATGAAATCTAGAGCAATCTAAGATACACCATAATCAAATGGCTTAAATATTGAAATGATGCTCAGCATAATACTGACTTGTACCTCATGGAGCAAGGCCCACTGCCTTCCGGAAGCCAACTGATGTGGTTGATGCCATTTGTAAACCCGTGACCATCTGTGGTGGTGAGTGGGTTTACCATCTGTGCAAAGGAAAATGTTGGTCATGTAGTCTCTCGACACTCCATATCTGCAACCTAAGGGTCTCGAGACATCATCTCCTTAGTTATCCACAAAATGGGGATAACAAGACCCACACGAGCTCCACTAGGATAAAACCAAAGTACCCAAGCTATCATTGCTTTTCAATCTATCAAAAGGAGACCTGAAGCTCACGCACTGCTCATAGGTCGAGTGGCATCACTTGTTTGGTTAGAGACTCTTTGTAGGACAAGGTTACCATGATCGTATCAGATGATTGTGCTAGGTTCATGTGGGTCCAAATTAGTGGCATGTCCCTACTTCCTTAGGACATTTTTATTGTCGTAAGCTACTTCCCTCCCACCTCCTCAGATTTTGCTCTACACAAGGATGCAAATAGGGACCCCTTCCAAGACTTATATTCCGGTATTGTTTAGTGATAGACTTTGGGGGAGGTCATCATCCTAGGAGACTTCAACACCCAAAACAAAGATCATTAGATTCCACTTCATGATAGAATAGAGGATGCTTTTTTCCTTCATGAGATGGACCCAACATCAATGGATCTTCACAAGACTTCAATAACTCCCTAGGACCTATTACACCTTACAATAGACACTTGTTGCATTTTGTTGAGTCTAATGAGCTATTGATCATGAATGGCCTTCCTTACTACTCGAGCTCCTGCAAATTTACTTATTTGTATTACATAGAGGGCACCAATGTGGCAGATTATGTCATTTCCAACCTAGCCGTGCTTCTCAACATTCATCGATTTCCAGTCAACCCAATTCCTCTTGTGGACTATGCCCCTCTTTCATTCTCTTTCCAAGATGCCCCCACCCACCTCCCTCAAGCCCTTCTCGTGTCGTTATATGTTTTCATGATGGGGACTTGAATGCCTACTCCTCCCACCTTTGCCAACTAATTCCTCCCCTTTCCTACTTTTCATCACTCAAGTATGCCTCCTCTAAGTATGCCCTTCCCTCAACTATATGGGATGCACCCCTTAGCTCTTATCCCTATGTCACCTATACTACCTACTACTCGAAATTTGAATCAATTCCTATGAACCTCTAGTATGACAAGTGGAAAGTACATCACCGATAACTCCACCGTGCCTTCTTACATAATCCAGCCTCCTAACCCCATCTTTGAACTTCTTAGTAGTACCGGGTTTCCAAATCTTCAAACATGGTATACATTCTTTGATGTACTATCTCGTTGATTTGTTTAACCATGTGGTGTGTTCAGGATTCCCACATGCCTAGTCCCACCACACTATTCATTCAATCCACAAATCAAGCTCTAGTGCAAATCCAAATAAATATCGAATGATTGTCGCAGGCCACACATTCTCCAAACTCTATGCCACCCTTCACCTATAGAGATCAATAGAGCTTGGGAGGAGACATCTAAGGGCTAGAAGATAGGCAGGCTTTAGGCTAGAGAACCAAACTACAAATCATACCCTCACACTTTGTGTCATCCTTAAGGAGGTGAGACATCACTTTTCAAAAGTCTTCAGCTACTTTGTCTACTTTAGGAAAGCATTCAACTCAGTCCCAAGGGAGGCATTGGTATTTCAAAGACCTTGATTACTGTTATCATGCGTCTCTATGAGTCTATGCTTGGTTTCCTATCACAATACACTACTATTATGCATCTCTATGAATCTGTGCTAGGCTTCCTTCACACAACACACGAAGTTTCATATTTTATCAATAACACCATAGGCGTGAATCGAGGGTGCCCTCTCTCACCATAATATTTGAGATTTATATTGATGAGTTAGATCCCTTTCTACAAGAGCACATTCGACGCAGAGATGGGTGCCTTCTCCACTATGTTTTGATCTCCATCCTCCTATTTGTAGATGATGTGGTTCTCTTGTCCTCCACCCCAAAGGATCTATAGAGACAATTAGATGCCTTGGCCAGTTTTTGTGATCTTTGACAATTGATGGTCAACCTGGATAAGACTAAGGTTATGATCTTCAATGGGTCGAAGAACGTTCTTATAGACTCTCACTTTTATTTTAGGGGGAAGGAGATTTAATCACCCAATCCTACACATATTTGGGGGGTCAGTTTTAGGGCTCAAATTTGGTATGAGGAAAGATCTCCAGTGCCAAATAAACAAGGGGTCTATCTTCGTCGTTCTTCTCAAGGAATAGTGCTTCCAAAACCATTTTTAGGATGTATTGTCCAAGACGGATCTAATGGAATCCTTTCTTAGACCCACAATCCTTTATGGTTCAAAGCTCCAGGGACCTAGTTTGCTAGAGTTGGACTAGGTCTAGATGGAGCGAGTCCAAGCCCTCGTGCTTCACTGCATCATCAAAAGAAAGAGAATAGTTCCCCATCCCATTATCTAGGTAGAGCTTGCAACCCAACCTTTCAAGATTGAATCCATTTTTGGACTTGTGTTTCTTCTTCGTTGTGTTCGAAGCTTTGAAGATTTGGTTGTCAACCAAGCTAGGTACCCTTATCTTGCCTACTTCTCCTCAGTGGCCATGGCCTTAGCCAATTACTCAGAGAGAAATCATTGTTGGTTTGTATAAGTTACACATCTCTTGTAGTCTGTGGGCATCTCGATGTACCGCCTTCCACCATTTTGATAGTCTTTGGATGCCCCTAGTAATCTCCTACCAACCAAGTAGGCCCTGGACATGATTACTGAAGAGAACATCTAAAGGAGATATATACAAGTCACCTAGATCACCCCATCAAGGGGGTTGAACTAAGATGGCCTTCTACGCGGAGCACTTTATGGAGTTGGAGGATGGCCTCATTGTTCATCCTATGTATACACTTCAACAATAGATGCATGAGCTTAGGATCCCCTTGGTGCAGTTCAAAGTTGGTTTGCATTGGCTTCAGGTTGAAGTCAAGCATCACATTCTTTGGTTAGACAAGACTTGCTAGCTCTTCCATCTACAAGAGATTAAGACATAGGAGCATCTCATCTTTCAATATCCTGTTTACTATGAGATTCACAGTTGGTTTTAGTGTCTCTTCAAGGAGTACTAGAAATATCTCTCTGCTTTCTTACCATTTTCGGACCAACGATGCTTGGCTTTATATATGAAGGAGTCCCTTGGATTCAAATCCTAGTCTCTCTGGCCATCCCCCAACCAAACACCACTAGATTGATCACATCTTTCTTTTTGGTGCTCCTAGAGGACAAGGCTACCAAGAGACCAACAAACAATAGTACCACCTCAACATTTAAATCCATGAGACTTCGAGGAGCCATTCGACCTTCGCCAGTGAGACCATTGTGAAATTGTCACCTCAAATCCCAGGTCAATTCACTCAACAACAATAATTTATAGCTTCCTCCAAAGCTTAGTAGCGAGGGGTTCCATGCAATGAGTAGGACATAACATGACCCAGCTCCTCTAGTCAATCATCTATCAAGAGCTTCCTTTCTTCAACTATGGATGTTAGGAGAGACACAAATATTGAGATTGCAATTCTGATGGGAGACCTTCCACCCTCCTCTTCCTCTTCTACATGAGACAACAACAATGCCAATACATGTTGAGGCCCCATCCTAGCTTTCCTTGTACACAAGATTCTCTTCTTGGCCCTAGGGTTGTGTGTTCTCATCCTTGAGATGATTCATGTATTAGCATTACAGTTTTATATGCTTAGGCTTTAGACCTTAGATCTACATTAGATTCGTGTTTGTCTTACTTTCATAGAAGTTTCCCTTGCACTCCCACTCCACATTGATACAGATGTACTTAGCAGTCCCATTGACCTTTTTATAGTCAATTGTTTGACATTAATAAAACTATCTTATCTTGGCCATGAGAGTTTAGTGGGTTGTCTCTCATATTGTTTCCCCATATAAGACAAAACAATTTTATTAATGTCCAACAAATCACCAAAAGATAGGTCAATGGGACTAGGAAATACAATCAATGCTGCCATTATGTCGGCTTGCTCTGAGCTACCCAAAAAGCAGTAAAGAAAAAAAAAATACAACCACATTAAAGAAAAAACATTAACTAAATATTACAACAACGAAGAAGAAAGAGGAGGGACTGGAAAAGATCTAGTAGAGGTTTGTAAGACAAGATGAAGAGTTAGAAGGGAAGGAGGAAGAAATCTCTGCTACAGTTTCTCCTCTTGAAAATAGATTAGGATAAAGCATTTAAAGACTAGATTGGTCATTCATTATCGACTTGCTTTCCTGGCTAGATTGGTCATTCATTATCAACATGCTTTCCTGGCTAGATTGGTCTGTATCCATGGTGAAGACTTTGTTCTCTAATGCTTTAGCCTTCATTTCGATCAAGTGTGAAATATTCTAAGTTGCCAAAGTTGGAAAAACCCTTCTAGTTTTGGTGTTGGACTTTCGTCAAACACTTTGCATACATTGGTATTTGACTGCTGAAGGTGAAAATTAAATGAACAGCAGTGTGTTTCTGTGTTTTGATTGCTGATATGTTGGGTTTCTAACACCTTATACCTCCCCAATGAAGTGCCAAATGTAGTAATTTGATTTTAAACAAAACCCATCAAAATAATAATGAAAACATTCACATTCAATTGGACAAAATGACAAACTCTGGCTGTTATTTTATTGAATAATATTGCTGCACTAATGACAGTCAAAATGGAGGTTGTAGTACCTCTCAAAGGTGGACAAATTGTCTGCTATAGAAATCTGGAGCCTCCCTTCATACATAGCCAAGAGGAAACACCATCAAACTGCCCCCACAAGCTGCAAGAGGAAGGTGATTCATGTGTTTGCTGTTCTGTTGTTTGATGGAGTGATATGGCAGCTCCCACTCTAGGATTCGCCCCCCTATATGTAAGATTCAGCCCAAGAGGATAAGTCGACCAGCAGCGACCCTCCTTAACACCCCATGCATTGAATGAAGCACACACAGCCCTGTGGAAGAAGGAACATGGCCAGCACTTGAGGAACACGCAGCCACAAGAAAAACGACCAGCAGGGATCACAATCGAGGGTCCACGCTCCAGCAATATTAACCACGACTTGGGAGGTGAATGACTCAGCAATAATGGAAACACACAGCCACAAATGGAGAATGCGCCCAGCACAAAGAAGATGCCCCCACCCTTCACACATGCTAAGGAAAAACGTCCTTCTCTGTCCAAATCTAAAGATGAAGTTCCTCTCTGATGAATCTCCCCAAACCACAATGCCAATACCTGCAAATGAGAAGCCTGAATGGCTTCTCCAATCTCACGGCTAGGGCAGATGGTTTCACTGCCGAATCCGAGCACCGGAATGGGTTTTCAGCTGAAACCCTCGCTAGCTCTTCGAGCTTCTCTCCAAACTCAATTCCTCAAAATGAATAGTCAATAATCCCTTTTCCACCATCAACCGTCCTTTTATTCCTTCACTTTTCTTTTTCTCCATTAAAATATTCATTTAATTAATAATTGGAGAGAAATACCCTCAAAGAGGGGTTTAATATTAATAAACTCACWTTTCCTAAGTTTTCASTTTATAATTCGAAAGTGACTTTACCAATATCATTTCCCTAACTCATCCGTCTAATGGTTTACGGGAAACTGTGTAAACCACCATGGTATTCTGACTGCCTAGGGAGAATGGGACATTACAGCCCTCCCCGCCCAAATTTGCTTGTCCTCAAGCAACTTCAAACCTGGAAACTGTAACACCTGCTCGTTTTCCCAAGTAGCATCCTCCAYAGGTAGATCCTTCCATTTCACCAAAAACTCCCTGACCACCCTGTTACGGAGCTTCCTCTCCTGTACCTGTAGAATCTCTTCGGGGCTTGTGGCCAACCG
Organism: Picea glauca; assembly: GCA_000966675.3. Classification (NCBI taxonomy): domain Eukaryota; kingdom Viridiplantae; phylum Streptophyta; class Pinopsida; order Pinales; family Pinaceae; genus Picea; species Picea glauca. Next base: position 10,250 of record JZKD02S1367695.1, read on the forward strand.
TCCCTTGTCATCCAGAGGGGGTAACTCATGTGAGGCAACCATCTGTTGTCCTATTACCTACTTAAGGCACAATACGTGAAACACGTTGTGAATCTTGCTCCCCTCAGGTAGCTCTAGTTCGTATGCAACCTGCCCCACCTTCCAAGTTATCCTATAAGGCCCATAGTAGCGAGGTTTGAGCTTCTCGGCCCCCTTATACTTCAATGAAGATTGTCAGTATGGCTGTAGTCGCAGGAACACTAAATCTCCCACCTCGAACGAGCGCTCGGTTCTGTGCCTACCCGCATACATCTTCTGTTGATTCTGGGTCACCCTCATGTTCTCCTTCAAAGCTCTCAGAATATCCTGGTTGTCATGTATCCAATCTCTGGCCTTTGGTGCCCTACTGTCACCGAATACAATGTCTGCAAAGGTCATGGCCTCGTATCCGTAGAGTGCCCGGAAAGGGGTCATGCCAATGGACATGTGATGGGTGGTATTGTAACAGTACTACCCTAGGTGTAACCACTTCACCCAAGCTCTCTGCTGCCCAAAAATGTAATTCCGCAAATAACCTTCCACCCACTTGTTCACGATCTCTGTCTGTCCGTCATTCTGTGGGTGGTAACTAGTGCTCGGTGTCAACTCGGTACCTACCAAATTGAAAATCTCCTGCCAAAAACCTCCCATGAACCTGTTGTCTCTATCGTTGACGATGGTTTTGGGCAACCCATGCAAACGGAAAATCTCCCTGAAGAATAGTTCGGCCACCTGTGTTGTTGAATAGTCCAAAGGAATAGTGAAGAAGTGGGAAAACTTGTTGAGTCTATCCACCATGACATAAATGCAATCCTTCCCCTGCACCCTGGGTAACCTGGTGATGAAATCCATGGAGATACTTTCTCATTTCTGATCTGGAATGGGCAATGGTTGTAATAATCCGGTCGGATGGGTGTGCTCCACCTTGTTCTGCTGGAAAACTCTGCACTCCTGAACGTGCTTCAGTATGTCTCCCTTGAGGTTCTTCCAAGTGAACCTCTCTTGGACCTACCTGTAAGTCTTTAGGAACCTCGGGTGTCCTGCTAACAGTGAGTCATGGGTTGCCTGCATTATCTTTTGCCTGATGTGTGAACCTGGAACCAAATAAATTCGGTCTTGTAGTAGATGACATCATCCACCACTCTATACCTGTCATCTGTAACCTGTCCATCCAAAACCTCGCAAGCAAACTTGTTCTTGGAATACTCTACCAGTAGAAGACTCTTCCAG
>JZKD02S1367706.1:13068-24311 GCA_000966675.3 Picea glauca
ATCTACTTCAGCCGTCCGGAAAAAGGTTGGTTTATTCTTCTCTTGTGTGCATGTGAAGAAAGGGGTTTCAGATTCGGGTAGAAGGTCAAAAGTTAAGTCTTGAGGGTCATGATCTACGTATAAGCCTAGAGCCCTAGCTTATTAGTCCGTAGGGTAGAATACCCAACAACACTAGCGTCAACCATTATGTTGCAATGTGATCCTATTTCCTAAAACCCTCAGTCATAACTCAAAAAACTCTCTCTCCAAAACCCATCACAAAAAATCAACTAACCAAAAGATCAGTCCACTCATCATCCAACAACAACAACCACTCTCTCTACCCAAAAACCCATTACAATTTATAGCTTTACAATAGGGATAAGCCTGTTACAGAATTGTTACAAAGTGGACAAAATGTCCCCAAAATACTAACTATGTTCCACCTTTTGCGCGTTGACTCCCAATCATGCTTCAATTTCTTTGCACACACGTTGATCCTTAACCAAAATGTTGTGTGATTCATTCCTGCATGATTCCCAACACCTCTTCGAAATAGTCTGCTCCAACAATACATAATGTAGTAAAACTAATCCCTAGAATTAAGGTGTTTGTGTCGATAAGGGAAATTTCACCAGCACCTAGGAACAAGAGGAAATTCTAAGTATCAACATCCAAAGTACGTCCATTAGAGCTATATCTTTGGAAAAAAATGTCATTGTTTGAACATGTAGGGATATATATAAACGAAAACTCCCTCATAAGGGTTGATACAACCATGATACAACTCACACATATATGGGAAGCTATCACTATCAATTAAACCATTGAACCATCAAGTGTATGAATCTCAATGATACGATAATGAGCCAAATTTGAGCACATGATAAACAAATAATTAAAGGATAATGAGTATTATCCCTTCTTGGTCCGAGGTAACCCACCAATGAGGAAAATGGGCCCAATGTACACTATCCTCTAAGCCAAACCCATATAATACAAGTGTGAAATTTGATAGGGGAAGGCTCATTCGAGACAAGGGATGAAGGGATCCTTGAAAATCAACAAAATATATAAATCATTTTATAACTAAAATGGACTGGAACTAAGGTATGATGGGAAGGAAAAGAGAGATGGAATTATGACTTCCCTTGTTCAGATCATAAATGACAAATTCATGAGGACAATTGGAGGCCAAAGACTAACAAATCAATATGTGGAAATCTCATGAAGACAAAGGTGAACTATAACAAGACTCAAGAGGAACTAAACATACTCCATGGGACACAAGGGTGACTCATCATAGATGCTTCGAATAAGGGAAACAAAGAGATGCCATCACTAATGAAATCTGTGCCAAAAAATCACAAAACCCTCTTGGCGTTTACAAAGAGATTCTAGGGAGGTGTGAAAATATCACCATGAAGAGACAAGGGTGCCATTAAGGAATTTAACCAATGTGTTGAGAAACACAATATCCAAAAGGAATCCTGAGGGAGAAACTAGGTGGAAAAATAGAAGTGTGAGAAGATACATGCCCTAGTGAGAAATCAAATGAATGTAATTTGGGATGTAAAAACCAAAAATGGAATAAATTAGGGCTAGTGGCATGAGTGGTAATATCCTTGGGGTTTGTTGAATGGAGATATAAAAATGAAGGATCATCATGGCATGGATGAAGTAGAGGGATTATGATATATGAGAATTCAATAGATGAGATACCAACCAATAATGCAAGAGTCTAGGGGTAAGGTTGTCAATATGATGAGGAAATATGTGTGAGGACTCAATCTAGTATGCAGACAATATGGATTCTCGATCATAAGAAGGATACAATAGCATGGATGCCAAAATGAAACAAGGGTTACAACACTGGGACACCCATGGCAGGAAAGAGATATCATCGAGTAAACGATGAATACAAGAAATGGATGGGTTAACACATCTACCCAAATGAGGGTGTTCCTATAGTTTATTCCAAGGGAATTGAATGGCCAATGAAACATACTTAAGGGAATGATGCTAAATTGTATGCTAGGTAAAAAAATGTTACCCGAATAGGTTCGAGTTTTTAAAATATGGAAAATAAAAAAATAAAATATTTATAAAAAGATAGGGGGGAAAGAATCTATATCTTTAAAATTCATATATTTATGTGGAAACAATTAGTCTATGTCATCCTTGAATAAAGAACCCGTTTTAAGTTAGTTCTTTATAGTTGGATTTTAGTATTGTCTTAGGAGCTGTACCATCATTTTGATTTTTAACTCCTATGATTGGTTACTATTCCAATACTTATGGAGGATACATCAATTCCTCTTGCATTAATGATTTTTATCATTGGTTATTTTGGTGTTAGTTTCTACATAAGTCCCCTCTATGCCATTATTATGTTCAGTAGAGGTTTATAACCTTATCGATGATTCGTCAGATTTATTGACCATCCATGCCATCTTTATCTATGTCAACTTTTTCTCAATTCATCAATATTACCAAAAAAATTTCTCATGCTAGTATGGAATGATTCATCATTTTCTTTCTATTGGTGGATCTTATCCTATTTACTATGACACATTTCTCTAGGATATAGGTTTAAATTTGATAACACCTTAGAAATTAATTTCATCATTGGTAGGTTTCCTTACACTCAGAAGATGAGATTTTTCATTGGTCACTCACTGAGTGGTTTCCCCTATGTTTGACATCAAGACCCTTATTCACATGGTGGGATTCATGTTATACCTTGGATTCCATTTTCCTTATTAATGTAATTTCTCACCTCTAATGGTTATTTTCAACATTGGTTGTTGTTTAGAGGGTCTTCCTTGTGCACTAATTTTATCTAATGCATTCAAAATTCATACTTGGTAGTGTGGTTTTTATAGTTATTGTCAAAGTCCTTCAAATAATATCAATTTCATGATATTTTCTCATGTTGGAACTTTGTTTGATGTGTAAATTGTTGTGGATGTCCCACCAGACAGTTCGTCACAACATATCTAGTAAAATAATGAAATATTTAATGTGAGGGTTAATTTCCTTTAGATATTTAGATTCTTTGATTACTGGTTTTCTACTTAAAATGTGTGAAATAGATGAAATGTGAAAAATATATAATGTGATTAAATATTGACTCACCATTCACAAATAAAAACAAGATATAACCTTGGAAACCCAATACAGGAGAAATCCCAACCAGAAGGTGAGGCTTCTCTGCTCTCTTTTCTTCAAATGCAATTACAAAGTAAGAGGCATTCTATGTGGAGTTTCCTTTGACATTGTGGCTTGTATGGATGCTACATAATATCTCCTCCTCTATTATGCTCTCAAAATACGGCTCCTAGGTGCTCTTATAAATTATGGAACAAATATAATGTTAAATAGTGGAATCCCTTCTCCTCCTAGCAACTCAATATTCAACATATCCAAATAGCCATATAGAGGTAGGGTTTTGACTTCCTCAACCCTCAATTAGGGATAATATTTGTAACTTCTATATTATTCTCAAAATTCCACATATGGCCAGCACCATATGTTTGAGTAAGGGGGCATTGATATGGCATACACTCATACCATGGTGGTCAACAAGGTAGGTAAACTTGTGAGAGGCATAACGTTCGCATACGAGATTTGATTGATTCATGATTTGTACCATTAGAAAGGTATAAGAGTGTAGAACACCATCAATGGTGTGTAAAAATATTATGGACACCAACCCCCCCAAAAATTGGTTTAATCCTAAAAAAAATTCCAGAAATTTCTAAACCCCGATTTTCCAAACTGAAACTTGACACTAAAATGGACCTACAATATGATTCCACCAATTTTTTCCACTTTGAAAGTATCAAGTTATATGAAAAATAATATAATGGTACAATACAGATCATGTCTCCCCATTTAGGGAGGATTTTGGTCCCCAAAATATTTACTAAATGAGGTGAGGAAATATTCCCTTTACCTTCTCCCTGAAGTACCACTTTTCTTTGCCTAGAAGTTGTCCTTTTGACCCAATCTACCAAAGGTCATGCTGCCCCTGTCTTATAGTTCTGGAATGCTTCTATAAAATTGTGTCCTCTTCCAACTTTTCTTGAGCATATGGTGCTAAGTCCTCTATGGAAGGTAGGAGAATTCTCATAGCATGTACCAAATTCCTATTGACTACTTTCATCTATCCATATATTTGTAGATAGAATGATGTAGATATCTTCAACTTAGTGTCCATATTCTCCCATAGTGTAGTCCAAAATGTACTGAACAATATGGTATCCCTGTCTGAGATGATGCTCCTTGGTATCCCAAAGTGCACCCAATTTATTCTTGTCTTTGATGGTCTTTCTACAAGGAAAGAGAATGCACATCTTGTTGAACCTATCGACTACCACAAGTAGTTAGTAATGTCCCTTCCTGGTTGTTCGTAAACCTCCCAAAAAATCCATGAAGATTCTTTCCCGAGGTCAAGTGGGTACATGTAAGGGATGGTATAGACCTAGGTTCTTGTTACTAGGCTTGTTGATATAACAAAGTATACATCGTATAATACACCATGATACATATTGTTTCATTTTGGGATGGTACACATACCTTTGTAACTTGGAAATTGTCTTCTTAACACCAAAATGTCCTACAACCTTGGAGGTATGAGCCTCTCTGATAAATTGTAGTCATTCGCCTTTAGGGACATAGAGCTTGTCGATATTGTAGAGTAACCCATTATGGAAATGATAGTTATCCTTTTCGTCACCATATTCTATATGAATTTGGCCTTGTAGATGTTGAAACACCTCCTTGGAATCCTGATCTTCTATGTATACCTCTATGTATGCATCATGGGTAAAAGGATCCATGTGCATAAAAGTTCCCAAATCTATAATATTATATGTGGGTGACCTTGAAATAATGTCTTCCAACCTATTTTTGATACCCTTCTTATACTTGATGACAAGATGAAATTGTTGTAAAAATCCCATCCATTTGTAATGTATGGTTTGTTGTGGCTTACTCTTGGTCTGCAAACACTGTAGTGGCTAGTGAGTTGTGTGGGTGATGGTCTCATTTACCACCAAAAAGTGCTTCCACTTCTTGGCAACTTGAACCAGGGCATAGAATTCCTTTTCATAGGTAGGGTAGTTGAGAATTACTCCATGAAATATTTCGTAATGAGAGAAAACATGCCTTCCTCGCATCAAAACGACTCCCATCGCATACCCACTTGCATATATCTCCACTTCTAAAGGATTTTGCAAGTTTGGTAATGTAAGTGTTGGTTTATGGGCTCCATTTTTTTCATATTTACGATACACAAATACATTCATCATTACACATTCTCCCTGCATTTTGCTAATAAAATATCCCTATTCACACCATAAACTTCTATTGTCTTTTGTTATTCATCCTACGTGGTTAATACATAATTTTCTATAGTTTTAGTGATTAAAATATGATTATGTCATGTTTTACTAATTACAGTTGATAAAGTGTGATTTGCATGATCAACATTTTTGTACCATTATTGTGGTTCAACATTCTGCACCAGTATAACTATTCTCGTAGCTGATATTGTAGCTTGTCATATTGGCGCACTTCTAGAAGGAAATCAGAAACACGAGTTCTGTCCAGAACGACGTTGACATGTTGACACATGTTTCAGAATTCACCCATATCGCACGTGTGGAACTCCATCTTAGGGGGAATGATTCTACAAAAATTAGCAAAAATCTCAAACTACAAACTTGCACCTCGATTTCGGTGTAGATGGTATCAGATCCAGAAATTCTACGATTTGGGTTTCTCTAGAATGTGGAAAATTGAGTAATAATCAGACACTTTTTCAAAATTTGAATTGTTTTGGAAGATATGGGTGGATCTATAACTTGAATCTACCCAAATTGATGAAAAACCCATATTTTTGTGATTTCATTCCAAAATTTGTAAGATTGGTTTTAACCAAAATATGAGTTTGGGGGATTCGGTTCTATCCTTTCTCCTTGGATTTTAATGTATAAATAGAGCCTCATATGGTTGAGAAGGGAGCCATTAGTTTCATGAATTTTTTGTAAGTAAGAGGTTTGTTCTTGTGAGAAATATTTAAGGAGTTAACTGCCATGTAAAAACAAAGTTTTTGATCAAAATGGAGAGTTGATTGTTGCTGATCCATTGTGTGTCTATTTGACTTGATTTGATTGTCTTCAAGCAGGGTTAACCAATGTGGGAAGGGCCCCTCATTCTGGTAACATCCTTCTTATTTCCTTTTTCTTTCTAGATTAGATTGTAAATATGGTGTTTTTGATCTGTGTGTTTTAATTACAGTCCCATTGTTATTTGCATTTTATGATTTAAATATGTTCTTTTACATTGTATTGATAAAAATAAACTCAGAGTTAATTGTTCCTTTGGTCAATTTTTCTTCATTCACTCATTCTCATTATTATTAAGAAAAGACTATACACAATTAAGAGCATAAAATCATCATTGTTTCATTTTATTCATAAATAAAAATACAAAACAAATTTCTTCTCTTACCTTCACCAATTGGATCTTAAATTAGATCATTGATCAATAATTGAAACCATTAGTATGCTTGAATAATTATAAATATAGTTCAGTTCCATTCCATATGCATTCACCATCAATAAAAAACTTAACTTCTGGCAATCATTGTGTCCAACCAGATTTGATTTCAGATAAGACTGATTGCAGAGTTAATTCATCCCACTTCATTATTTTCTTGTATAGATTTATATCCACTTCTCCATTGTCTTCCAATCCTTGTTTCCTTACATTTGGTGTACTCACTTGAGAAACAATCTTTGAATTTACTTGTTGGCCCTCAACCAAGTTTTGAGAGAACATTGGTCGTGTTTGACCATTCTTGGGACTTCGACAGGCTGGTCGAAGAATGGAGCACCCAGGCAGAGTGAAGATTGCAGGATCTCACTCATTTTTTGGGCTTTTGGACCCAACAAAGTATTTTAGGGTTTATGTAATGGTTTGAGGGATGTTGGCACATGGGTTTACCTATGATTAGGCCTCTTTGTAAATGTATAAATATGTAGCTAAGCGATGTAAGAAGTAGTTCTAGATCTGGTTGGCTATGTGCACAGTATGTTTGGCTTAGTACAAGAGAATGTAAGTTGCTTTGTGCACATACATTGTATGTACGGATTTTTCCTATTAAGGAGTTGGCTTTGTTCCTTGACCTAATTCGGGGAAGGAGGATCTAGCGAAGTGCGTGCAGATCTCCTATCCTTTGCGGAGTTGTCTTTGTGGCTTTGTGCATAGGACTAGAATAATGTAAGAAGCTCGAAGACTAATAAAGAAGAAGAATAAGATTGGTGGATGTAGCACCACACTAGGGTGAACCACATATATCCTTTGTTCTGATGTGCTTTGTGCAATGTTGTTCATGTTGTTTATGTGTTTATTTTCTTAGTGCACTGATCTTTATATATGTTAGATAGATGTATGGATACTTAGTGCTCTATTGATGGTAAATGAATGTTAGATATGAGTTAATGCTATGTGCTAAATGATTGGAAGTGTTTGATCTTATTATTATTGCATTGTTTTGTACTTAAGATTTGATCTACGATGTGAATGAGAATCATAATCTAATGCATATTTTTGGCTAAGTGCTCTGTTAAGTGTTGTAATCACAGATCTGTGTCCCCACTAGGTTGTAGAAACATGAGTCCTGCAACCCCCACTGCCTCTACCTCGGGTGAAAATTCATCTTCTTCGCAGGTGTTGCCGAAAGGGTCGGTAGTTAGGGTTTTGTTGGTGTGTTGTTGAAGCGTTGAACCCTAGGTCTTCCCCTATGCCAACAAATGGTTCCATTGATGGGACCTGAAACTGTGATTATTGGGAACTGAAGAAAAGAGAAAGCTCTGTGCGTAGATCTGCTACTGTAGTGCGTAGTATTCTACCTGACTTGCGAAGATTTGTGCTAAGAAAGAAATCCAATCCAAAGAAAAGAGGTAAGATCTTAAATCTTTGTGCTCTGGTAAAGGTAAGATAAGTGGAAATTTTTTCTTTGAAAGTATGAATCTAGGTATGTTTGAAAGATTTTGTCCTATTCCAAGAACTAGGGCACCGTTATAAGAAAGAGTTGATATGAATAAATCTAATATAAGTAGAGAAGGATATGTTATTCCTATGCATAGAAAGAATTTTGGACTAATAAGTGGATGCAAGAACCTGGAAATAATTTTTGCAGATTGCAGGTCCATCACTGTGATCCTAGTGAGCAGTACAAGAAAGGTTGTGGATCGTTTAAAAGAAAGAGAGGATTGGCACTCTATTATAACTACAGAAGATTGGGACATCTTGTTAAGGAATGCCCTGGTATAGGTCCTATTTGTCTTTATTGTAAAGATATTGGTCATGAGGTTGAGGATTTCCCAAGGATGATTTCTAAAGTTGAAAAGATGAACATGAGACAAGAAAACTACGAAGAAGGTCAAGAAACTAAGGATTTGTTAGAGAACTAGAAAGAGAAAGAATCAGAGAAATCTCAAACTATGTTAGTATGGTTAAAAGAAGTAATGGATGATCACAGAGACATCAGTTTACCAGAGATCTTGAAAGAAAAACAGTGCATAGTTACAAGAATAGAAGACTTCGACATAGACTATGTATTGGATGAAGAAACACATGTGAATTTTATGCCAGAAAACACTTGGGAAATTTTGGGAAAGCCTGTTATGGTACCTTCATTGGGAATGATAGGATTGTTTAAAGGAAAGATGATAAGCCTATGTGGAAGATTTTCTAATGTACCTATGATTTCCCATGAAACGTCGACTAAAGAAGAATTTGAAGTCATTAAATTTGTTGAGAGCAATGCTCCTTTTCCACTTTTATTAGGAAAGACCTAGATTGAAAAGGATCGGATCAGAAGGAAAGTAGAGGAAGAGGCTACATAATAGAAAAAGAAAAAATTAAGGGAGTTCATGGCTAGAAAAATAGAGTGACTAATACAAGAACGAGAGGATAATTCAAAGCAACAGAGGGATAGATAATTAGTTGTTGAAGTTGAAAGAATACAAGAAGGCTTAAAGAACCTGTCCATACAGGAAAGAAATGCATCCACCCCGGAAATAGTAAGAGAAGTGGTATTACTCTTGAACCCTTTGAAATACCCTCCACAATGCGAAGTTACTACTCTAAGAGAAGATAAGAATAAGAATGGAAAGAGGAATCCAGAGACTAATATCACAGGAAAGAAGTCAAGGAAGCTCAGTAAGAAGAAAGGCAAGTTAGAAAAACTTTAGAAGGTTCCATAGAAGACCTCATAGGAAACAAGTCCGCAGAATTTGAACCTCGTCGGAATATCAGAACAATGCAGAATGGGACTTCACCATGGTGAAGCTATATGACCATTGGAGGCACCTCGACCGATAGAAGGACACTCCAGAATGACTAGAAATGTGGTTATTGATGGAAATATTGTCATTGGACCATTGGGACCATGCCATAATGGACTGATACATATTGATTGCGGAATTCTGACCCGTTGGAAGAATCCATTACGACGTTTCTTATTTAACTCGTTGGATGCTACGTCATGACCACTTTTTGAAAATTGTGATATATGAGCTAATTGATAACCCATTGTATCACACTATCCTTTCTAGAACTCACCATTCATTTGATTACCTTGCTTGTCTATTTTCCTACCCGATTTATTTTATTACAAATGTGAATGTCGGGCAAGCATAGCGTGCTAGAGAAGTCTGTGCAGGAGATTTTGATCGACCCCATGGCTGAGAAATTCATGTCTGTAGGAATATAGGCATCATCGACTGGCGTATTACAAGCATCCCCATCAACTACACATCAATATAGTCGACCCATTGCTGAGAAACGAAGAAAGAACTACGATGATATGGCTAACGTGAAGTAGATCCCAATGGTCTTGCTAGAGTGCATCCTGCCTCTAGATGGCGTGGTTAAATGCAACAATATCCTGTGTGATTTTGAGTACATGTTGATCACTGTGTGCCTCCCCAAGGGCATATGTGTAGTCAGACCTCGATTGGGACTGATCCCATCTCTCAAGATAACCGAATTCAAGCTCAGAGACCAAAAGAACTATGTGATTCTCACACCACATAGGTATTTTATGAATATGACTGAGAAGAAGCCCAAGATAGTTCCCCAGCCATGGATTAATAATCTTGTGTGATCAACGATCTGGAACGTAATGAAGATCCCCCACTTCGACCAACATCAGAAGGTTAATGCTTGCGTTAAAATCCTCCTTCTGTGCTACCATGGAGGGTATCTATGGCTTTACAGGCATTTGACTGTGGATCCAGCACTGATCCATCTCATTACAGGACTAAGCAAGCAGGGATCGGACCCTCAACAGTTCTACCCAGGGAACAATGTATAAAGTAAGACTATGGTGATGTAGAGAAGAGGAAGTAAGAATACAAGGTAGCCTCCATTCAGGATGGCGTAGTGCACCTTGATTTCGAACTGATATCTGGCAATATCATTAGAAAGAATAATCCAACACAAGTCATAAGATTCGTAGTCAACCTCGCAGGGAAGTGTGTCGAAGGAATGTAGATGAACTAGCAATTTACCTCGTCAACGAGTTGAATAAGGACTGTAGTGAAGCACTGGGACCAAGGATACAAGTTTCTTTTCAGTTGGTTACTAATTTTAATCACATTTGTCACTTGGCAGATGAAGGAAGGAGAGGCATTCCCTGAAGTTGAGAAATCATATTTGTTGGCCGCAAGGTTCTCCACCTTGTGGTACACAAACAATATGGCGAAGCAGTGGAAATCGAATGCGGTGTTCCATACCTACTATCTACAGCTGACGCACACCATTGAAGCATTTCCATGAATGACCCCAAATACTTTTCATCAATACAGGCCGCTAGAAAAGTTTCACGCAGATCGACACTTTATCTACATAACCGCGGGTAGGGATGAAAACAAGGAGGAGCTGCAGTCCTACTATAAATTGACCGATGAAGACATGGAAAATATCACTAAGGAACGGCCAACATAATTCCTTGTACTAGTCAAAGATTCCAAACTCTCTGACCCCAACATCATTGGAAGTCCTTTGGTCACCCAGACTGAGTATGATGGACAGAGAAATGCAAATAAAAGGAAGAAAAAGGAGGAAGTTCAAAACATAGAAAGTGATGAGAAGGATAGCGCCTCAGAGGAGAGTAGGCATGACTCACCTGCAGGAGGAGGAGGAGATGAAGTGAACCAAGAATAAGGAAGGGAAGAAGGAGAAAA
>JZKD02S1367706.1:33322-92664 GCA_000966675.3 Picea glauca
CTTTCGACAGTGGGTTTTCATTATTGACCCCTGATCGGGAGATTCCGCCGAGTGTTCGACTTCAGCTCATTTATTCACATTCGTTGGATTGTACTAGGGTACCTTGGGAGTCATTGACATTAATGGTGATTTCTCTCGCACTTGTTAATGGTATACACTAATGACCGGTAATCAAGTGGTTTCTACCATGTTCGAATTTAGCACATGTATTCACATGGTTAGATTCGTACTATAGAGTGGCGAAGATGAAGACCCTGGATATTTTCTGATAGATTCAGGTTGCGTTGGAGTATATTCAGTTTGTATTGTTGCATAGATCCACATTGTATGTCTGGTGGCTATGTTCAAATTTGATTCTTTAACACATAGATCCACAGTGTATTTTTGGTGGCTATGTTTAGATTTGAGTCATATCGGCATGGATCCACAGTGTATGTTCGGTGGCCATGACCTGTCTTACTTGACATGGATCTTTGCATGTCGGCATTTATACTTTGAGTCATTTTTATTCTGTGTATGGGAATGCCTACCTCAGTGATGATATATTATTGTACTTTATTTCCTTGTTTGTTGGCAGGTTTCCGACCGACTGTTCCTTGTTCCTTACACACACTCGATAAAGTATTTCAGCTATCACTCTGTTCTAACTTCATACTTTGGGGGGCTCTTTGTTACACATTATTTTCGTCATCCCTATGATTGTTAATGATGTAAACCTATATGTTGCCTTCAGAGGGGTCAGTAGCTTGAGTTCCTAAAGAGAGAAGGGAGAAGAACTTCTCCTGAGAAAAGAAATTGCTTTTTCCTATGTAAAAACCTTATAAAAAGGGAAGTTCGTAGGTTGCTATATAGCCAGGGTGCGAGAATAACCCATTCTCGCAGGTTGCACTATAGCCAGAGTGCGAGGTGTTCGCAGGTTTCTATATATGCAGGGTGCAAGAATGACCCATTCTGGCAAGTTGCACTATAGCCAGGGTGCAAGAATTCCAGCACGTGGGAAAAATGAGCGTTTTCGTGAATCTTCTAGAAGGAGAAGCTTCTATGGTGAGGTGGCATCCGAATGGTTTGGATCTTACTCGCTTTCATGTTTTAGTGGGATCATCCTAACCTCCTCACCTTATCCTCTTCAACTTATAAAAGGAGAGGAGCTCTCATGGAGAAAGGGTTCTTTGGCTTGGAATTATTAGCTTGCTTAGAGTGGCTTTGAGATTTTCTTTGTCAAGATAGATTGTGAGTAGCTATCAGATCTATGGTTTTAGAATATTTGGAGCAAGAAGTTTGTGGGGAATGAAGGACAGCAGGAAGGGACCTTGCGACATCAAGGCAATGGTTGTAAGTTTCTCTTTCGATTAATATGATACAATAATATGTTTCTTTCCCATAAATTTAGATCTACTTTATTACATAACTCCTTGATCATATGTATAGATTAGCTATTGGATATATTATTTGCTTTCACTTTGGTTGGTTTGTGTTGTTTTGATCTTGATTGCACAAGAGCGCTGGAGCGAAGCAAGGAACAACAAAGACCAAGAAAGCGATTACAAGGTACATATCTTCTTTTCACTTCCAATTTAATCCAATAGTTAGATCTAGGGAAAGCGGTATATTCTGTCATGTTTTGTTCTAGATCCAGGTGGATCTAGGGAGATCGATTTGTGTCCGCACTCACGGATTTATCCTGAAACAACAGGTGCATCATGGTATTGAAAACCCTGAAGTCCCGATAGGGTATAAGAATGAGGTCACAGGGTAATGGTCACATGGTCCAGGGTTTAGCCTGGCGAGCTGATGCGATAGGATCATATCGCAAATCGGGAAAAGGAGTTCGTTCATTTTGGAACCGTGAACCCTGAAACTCTGATGGGGAGTTTGACTGTGATCACACTGAGTGATGGTCACATTGACCGGGAGTTATATAGCCAAGAGGGCTAGCACACAAAAGGGCGCATCGGGTTTTGAAGCTGGGAAACCCTGACAGAAGAAGGTAAGGCTAAGGTCTTATAAGGGCTAGTCACATGGACTAGATAACATAGTCGGTAGGGGCTAAGGTGAACAGGATCTCATCGGTAATCGGGGATTGGAGAGGTGAGGAACCCTCGACAACAGGAAATACGAAACCCCAAACCCCGATAGAGAGTTGGGGATGACCATGGTCAAGTGCTGAAGGTCGTGAGGGTGAATGAAAGGACCTGTGGACTGGGTCAGATTTTAGCAAAGGATTCCACTCCGGAATCTAAAGAGCCACTTCAGCTCAACAGAGGGAAATTGAATGATCCTATGATCGGGAGAGCATGACGGGGGTACAGTCGCGTATCTACTATGTCAGAGTGGTATCAGAGCGGGAATCTGTTTGTATATTGTAGACAGAGGAGAAGGAAGAAGACAGAGTTGTTGAGGACTATGTAAGGACTTGTTTGCAGGTAGGCAACAGTCCATAGACAGTCAGAGGGAGACTGTAGGAAGATGAATCTGGAACACTCAGGGATGCACAGTGACAGCAACAGGTTTGCCAGGAAGGCAGAAAGACACAGAAAAATGGCTACTGAAGGCCATAAGCATGCCGAAAAGAAGAGCCCAAAGCTGATGAGTGCAGCAAAAATGGATAAAGAGCTCGCTGACATAAAGCGAGAGATGGAGGAGATCGAAATGAAGATGCGGCAGGATAAAAAGCCGAGATGGGTGCATGAGTGGCCCATGAAGGAGCTGAAGATGAAATGGCCAGTCAGGGGGCTGATGGCTAGAAGACAGCATAGGCTATTAAGGATATGGATGAGGTATGTTGAAAACCTCAAGGCCACAGAGGAATAAATGCTTTACATCTGTAAACCAGAGATTGGAGACATTCTCGGTGAGGAGAATGATCAGAGATCATTGAGGGATCTCATAGACTGCTAGGAGGGAAGAGATGAACATTTGGGGTCATTTGAAGATCTCATGAAGAGTTTGATTCAGCAGGGGTTGCTGATGAAGATGGGATCGGTTGATCTCATGGTCTTCCAGGGAAGCAGCAGAAGCATCCCATATTGCCATGTGGGCAGGGATGAGAAGATAAATTTGGATCATCCAGAGGAGCTGACAGAGCAGATGAGACTATCTGAGGGTCTCATGAATTCAGATATGAACTTGGATCAACAGGTACAGCTGACAGAAAAGGACGAAGATCAGAATGATATTCTGATGATTGGGGGAATTGGAGTATTCCTGCCATGTGCCTAGGAGGAGGCATAAATTTTTGTTGCAGATGGTGCAACAGCAAAACAGTCATAGCTAGAGATGACTGTCAAAAGGAAATTGGAGTTGACAATGACTGTCAGGGAAGAAGAAGAATTGGAGTAGACTTTGGAAGCTGCCCAAGCAGAAGAAAGGGATTAAGAGTGATCCTGTGAGCAGGAGGTCATGTGAAGAGACCCTGCGGGGTGATAAGGAAGACCTCTACTGCATCAGAGTGGTATCAGAGCCAGTTCTTGTCTGTATATTTCAGGAAGAAGACAGAGTTGTTGAGGACTCTGTAAGGACTTGTTTGCAGGTAGGCAGCAGTCCATAGACAGTCAGAGGGAGACTATAGGAAGATGAAGTTGGAACACTCAGGGATGTAGAGTGACAGTAGCAGGTTTGCCAGGAAGGTAGATAGACACAGCAAAATGGCTACTGAAGGCCATAAGCATGCTGAAAAGAAGAGCCCAAAGCTGATGAGCACAGCAAAAATGGATAAAGATCTCACTGACATAAAGTGAGAGATGGAGGAGCTCGAAATGAATATGCGGTAGGATAAAAAGCCGAGATGGGTGCATGAGTGGCCCATGAAGGAGACGAAGATGAAATGGCCAGTCAGGGGGCTGATGGATAGAAGACAGCATAGGTTGTTAAGGAGATGGCTGAGGTATGCTAAAAACCTCAAGGCCACAGAGGAAGAAATGATTTACATCTGTAAACCAGAGATTGGAGACATTCTCGGTGATGAGAATGATCAGAGATCGTTGAGGGATCTCATAGACTGCCAGGAGGGCAGAGATGAACATTTGGGGCCATTTGAAGATCTCATGAAGAGTTCGATTCAGCAGGGGTTGCTGATGAAGATGGGATCGGTTGATCTCATGGTCTGCCAGGGAAGCAGCGAAAGCATCCCATATTTCCATGTGGCCAGGGATGAGCAGATAAATTTGGATCAGCCAGAGGAGATGACAGAGCAGATGAGACTATGTGAGGGTCTCATGAATTCAGAGATGAACTTGGATCAGCAGGTACAACTGACAGAAGAGGACGAGGATCATAATGATATTCTGATGATTGGGGGAATTGGAGTATTCCTTCCATGTGCCCAGGAGGAGGCATAAATTTGTGTTGCAGATGGTGCAACAGCAGAACAATCACAGCTGGAGATGACTGTCAAAAGGAAATTGGAG
Source organism: Picea glauca (assembly GCA_000966675.3). Lineage (NCBI taxonomy): Eukaryota > Viridiplantae > Streptophyta > Pinopsida > Pinales > Pinaceae > Picea > Picea glauca. Next base: position 37,729 of record JZKD02S1367706.1, read on the forward strand.
CTGACAATGACTTTCGGGGAAGAAGAAGAATTGGACCAGACTTTGGAAGCTGCCCAAGCAGAAGAAAGGGATTGAGAGCGATCCTGTGAGCAGGAGATCAGGTGAAGAGACCCTGCGGGGTGATAAGGAAGACCTCTACTGCGTCACTTCTCTATCACTAAGAACCTGCAAACCAACTCTTTATCTTCTATGTCAAATATTAAGCATTCAAATCTTCTCTATTTATATATTCATATCAGAATCCATTATTGACCAAACCACTTAGAATTACCAATCTGTGCATATGTATTCTCTCCTTAATATTTTCTCTATCTTCATCATTTCTTCTCACTGTCCATGTATAATTTTATTTCAGTTCATCTTAATTTACAGAAATAAATTTTACTTTTACTTTTCTCCTTTGTGTTTTTCTGTTTTTTTTCAGAGCTACGGCTCTACCATTAAATCCCTCATTTCCATCACACAAAATTTCACTTATATTTACCCTATACATTCAGAGCGTACACTAGAACCCTCGGGATTTGAAGATTCAGTTACAATAATTGAATAACTACCTTACAGTGATCATTATTGGCCAAGGCATCAAGAAGAACAACATCCACACGATCAGTTTAAATATTTAATCAGCATTGTTCGATGAACATACGTTTGTTTTTACTTTTCAGCAGAGAATAACCCTCGAGCGCTTCGATAAGACACTTGTGCTAAACCATATGCCCATTGGCTCTGACCATAGGCTAATCGAAATGTGTTTCACATTTCACATTTCGGAAATCCTATGTTGATGGTTCTCGACGCTCCAAGTTGTGATTCCTGAAATGGAGCGTAGCTTCATGCTAGCTCTTCCCTCTCACATGACCATCGGCAGTAACCACTACCTATGCCAAAAACGCATTTCACATTTCAGCATTTTGGCATTTCGTATTTTGGCATTTCGACATTTCAAATTTCGACATTTTGAAATTCCTGTGATGAAGTGTTTCGACACTCCAAGTCGCGATCCCCGATATCCTCTTTTCTCCGATCAAAGGTCCATGGCCTTTCGTGATTAGACGGTCCTGATCTCATCGGGACTTTGCGTTTTACGATTTCACGTATCATGATATCATAGGTTAGAGCACATCCTTCCTTTGATTTTCTAGTCAGTGAAAAGTTGATCTGTGACCACGTGTCCTGACCGAAGATGGGCGGTCCTCCTGCTTTCAATATTTTATAAGCTCGCTTCACCTTGCACTTTAAAGAACGTGTAGGTTCTACTAGATCTGACGACGATTGGGCCCCGTGCTCGGATCTAATGCCCGATATCCGTTCTCTTCTACTACACGCTCCTTCCTTTCTGAATTCTCGAGTTCTGAAGGAACTCTCAGCTAACCACCTTGCAACTTCTTATCTCAGTCTTATAGATTTAAGTTTGACATTAATGACAAAACCAAGCCCTGTGCAAACTGACCAACAAAATCCCCCTTTGACATTGATGGAAAACTTTAAATCTCTTCTCCCACTTTTGACATCTATAGAAAAGGAAAAAACCATACTCCCCCTAAGCAAATAAAACCACCTGTAAATATGTATCATTTCACCTACAACTCCCCCTATCAAAATAGTCAATAAACCTGTGCAGTCTGATTTTATTATGAAGCCCTTGCAAACTTTGAGAGTGAAATTAAATTACAGAGGGTACACCCCCAATTGATCCCTGAGATTTTCAAATTGCAGTTTAGGTAAAGGTTTAGTAAATACATCTACAATATAATCCTTTGTGCCAACATATTCCAGTTTAATAACTTTAGTCATAACCTGCTCTCTTAGAAAATGTGACAACCCTAGTTAAATAGTTGCTTAAGGTTATCAAGAATAGATAATTAAATAATTAACTGTCCTAATGTGTATTAGTTAAGTAATGATTAACTATTAATAATATTAACTAATTAATTAATTATTGTTTAATATATGTTGATTAATTAATTAATCGATTACTTAACACATTTAATGATTTGGGTAAAGAATTAAAGGCTTAATAACTTTACTTTAATTATTATAAAACTTTACGTATGACAAGGGATAGGGTATTGAATGGAGGGATAAGGTGGGTGGCATTATATGAAGGAGGAGGCGGTGAATGAGGAGGATATGATTGGGCAGAGGCCTTCGGGAGAGGATCATGAAATTTTGGGGAGAGGAATATTATTGCAGGAGAGGACTATATTTTATGTTTGATATTTTTTTGGTTTTGGGAGTTTGGGTGGACTATTACAGGGGTGCACTAGGTTGTTGGGAGTTTTGGGCTGGGGGCCAGGAATCCTCACGGAATCCTGGAGCTAGGGAGTCGGACAGGCTTTGTTCCTAGCTGGCAGGGAGGAGGATTCGGTTTTGGGCAATTTCTGGGCAGAGCAGTAGAGAGGAAAACCAGAGGTCAGGAATTTAGCATCAGACAGAGGTATTTTTATTTATGCATTCTCATGAATATGTGATGGTTATTTAAATTTATTAGCATGTTTTTCATAAATTTAAATTTCTGTTGCTTATATGCCGAATAATGAAATTGCTTATTGCTTATATGTCGAAATAATATTAATTGTTTAAATTTACAAATAATTTATAGGCTTTGATAAATGAGGGTCTTGCACATGGTATCATAGTTGTAGTTTAAAATCTAGGACCAAAGGCCCGCCTACCCACCCATCCTCTTGACTTTGGATAGAAAGCTAAAGCTATGTGTCCTGTAATCAGCCCTGAAACTCCCTAAAACCTTAAAACTTGTTGGCCTATACAGGTAAAATACTTGAAAAGGGGTGTTATAAACATAAATAACAAGAGGCATAAATAATATATTAAGGGAAAACTTGTAAATCTGGGCTTGAGGGCCAAGCTCCAGCTCCACCTAACCTGCAAGCCAAGCACACAATTTTTTTTTAGTATATATACAGATCTACATATATATATATAAGAAAAGGTTGGACTTTATCTAGTTTCCATTTAAACCTTAAGACCTAGTCCGAATACCAAAGAAAACAAGTGTTGAGGCTTATATCTACAGGTGAAAGCCCACGCGTTATCACTACACTACGCGTAAGCTATCTCTCAAATGTTGATTTGTAAGAAGTTAAGAACCTGTCCGTTGGTCATTCATGTGTACTAAATACCATCCAAAACTGCCATGTCTACGCATTCTCATTCCTCGTACATTAGACTGAAAACTAGAGCCAAATTCAAACTAGACCTGTTATTTCCTTAATTTATTTTATTCACCATAACCAAGACTAGGCCTAATGCCTAACCTGCCAAAGTCAATGAATTCTGCTTAAGTCAGTCATATGAAAAGAGAAATCAATCCTCCCTGTCATAGATTTATGTTTTACCTAGTACATACTTTTTCATAATCCCCATAGATGTGGAAAACAATAGATGAGAAAACAACTCACCTCTTACTTTTCATGTGCCATCCATATTATTTTTCATATCGTGAATCTTGAAGACCTACCCTTGCTAAAAGAAAAAAATCAACTAATAACATAAATTTGCTTTCGTGTACATTTTCTCTTGTGAGCGTATGCTTTGGACACTTTAAAGCAAACAAGTCACTGCATTACGCAGCCACATGCACACTTTATTTAAGTGGCACCCAAAATCAAAACATAAAAAAAAAAAAATAGACAATATAATTATATATCTTGCCAAATATATAGTCCCTTTTATCCCCATCGTTCAACTGAATACTAGCTTGAAAAAATAAACAATCAACCCTTATTTTCCAGCACAAACATAATCTACAAACTTAACAACTCAAAATGATACAAATTTCAATTATATATTAATGAACTTATATGCAATTATTATATAACAAAATTAGCAAAGCGAGAATTGAACCCAAGCCTGACGAATATAAATAATTCCTCCTAACCATCAGGTCTACACTTCCTTGAATCCCTGTAATCTCTGTGTCATTGTTTTTTGATCTGTTGTTTTCTTAGCACTTGCTTCACATTTATTGTTGGGCTAGTGTGGGTGTATTTAATTCTGCAAGTTGAGTTCCTGTACAGTGGTATATTTTTTAACAAATATTCCAGCAAACTACAGAGATGAAAGAAACTGAAATCACAGCATTGATTTGCCTCGGATGATATTTTCCTTCTTATTGATCATAAATTGTGTGAAATCCTGGCCAGATGGAGAAATTAAAATTACTACATCTACACTATACATTTAAGAAATAAAGCACCCACGAAGAAAAAAAAAAAAAATATAGACATAATATCATTATCAAAATTAATTCGAGCAATTGTATTTTCTACAACTCGAATGTTTACTCGTGCATAGCAGTACCCATTAATCCTATCGGTACCATATAAACATGCATGTTGTGAGAAATATTATCAAAAAGCTATTGACACACTCCCTTCTTAACATAGTGTGCACAATAGAGTAATAAAAATAAATAATATATGTATAGAAAGGCTTAGCTCCCTCTCCAGATCCATCCGACCTGCAAACAAAATGTAGGTTAGCCATGCATTAACATAATACAACAAGCTCAATGCCAAACGTGCCTTACCTTTGATTGTTGGAAGAACGCACTGCCACGACCGAACTCCAAATTTCCATGCCCATGCAGCTTCCAGTCCACGGACCCTTCTCTGTGAGCTTTGAACATCTTCGCAGCTTCAACAAAATACCACCAAAACCGCTAAAACCCCATGGATTTGTAAGCAATTTTGGGCCAAGAAAGTTCAATGAGACCGCGGGAAGTTACAGAAAAGGTCAAGGGTTTGTATGGAGACAGTAGAGGATAACAGGGTTGAAGAATTTGTAGGACAGGCAGGAAGCGGCGGTGGGGTTCATGAGAAAAAGCTTGTTGAGGCGGCGGCCATGGCAGCTTCAAGTAAACAATTATGCGTGCAAGAGATGGTGTAGCAAATAGTTGGAATAGCTAGGGTTAGGGTTAGCAAGAGATATCAAGAGGAAGAGGCACATGGGCCTCATGCGAGGACCCACTGCCCAACTTCAGATTTTTTTTTTTTTAATTATTTTAATTCTTTAATTTTATTTAATTATATTGTAATTGTTTTATTTTATATTTTATTTTATTTTATTTTATTGTTATTTTTATTATAATGGTATCAAAATAAGTTTTAAATTATAATTTTTATTTTTAATTTTTATTATAATTTTTATTTTATTTTTAATTATTATTATCATTAATAATTAAGGTTTAGACTTTATTGTTTAAGTTAGTTAAATGTTAATTATTAATGAAAATAATATTTAAATTATAATAATGAATAATAGTAAGTAATACTTTAAATTCATGTATATATTTAAACTTATGATTCAAAATAAAACTAACTAATGTGAATAATCAAGGTGATTAATTAATTTAATTGGTCAATTAAATTAAGGATTAATTAATTAATTAATTAATTAATGTCGATTATTTGATTAAGGAGAATTAAACTATGTAAATTAATTTTAAGAATTAAATAACTTGATGAATGACGAGACACAAGGTATTATAATCCATAAGGGTGATTAATACAAGTGGTCAAGGGTCAAGTTGATGCTTGATTATATACATAAGTTAGAGGAATTGACGAGTATGGTGCGATGCTAGCATAGCTACCAGGAGAGGGAGTCAGTAGTTTTCTTAGGTGAATACATCAAGCTTAGATGTTGTTAGCACTCTGTGATTTGACCAAGGCTATAAGGCAGTCACAGAGGTAACATCAAAACCACTTCGAGTCTGGGATCTAGCCCTCCGAGACTCAGAGAGGGATCTCTCTGTCTGATATAGATTTGTTTTAATAGGTATTAGGCTAGTTATGCAAGTGTGGATTGGGGTTTTTAAATAGTTGTTTTGGAACAGCAAGGAGGGTCATTGGGCAAATGGGGTCTATGCTTAAAAATGTGATTCACATCTCAGATCTAGACCAAACTTTTACACAGGGCAAGGTAGCAGAAATATTGGATCGAAAATAAATCTTGATGATGTCGATTTGAGGAAGAAATAGGGGAGGAAAAAGCCAGGCAAAGGAGCAGCAAAGAATTCCTAAACTAGCTTTTTAGAGGATAAACATAAAGATTATCACAAGCTCAGAGGCAAAGTATCTGCTGATAAATTATGCTTCTATTACTTTCCTTCTGATAATAAGAAATTGAAAAACAAACGAAATGATCACAGGAAAAACTTAACAAAGACAAGAAACACCACCAACATCTCCACACAGGAATCTTGTCAACATCATGCTCATTTCTGATAGATCATATGAAGTTACAGAAAAAGTTCTCTACTAAACACAGCCCACAGTGTAGCCAGGAACCTCACAGGTCGAACCCTTTTACATTAAAATTATCTAAATAAATAGGATAGATCATCCCAATAAGTTTTGGAATTCAGTTTAACCGCCTCGGCCAAAAATAGCCACCAATCCCACAAAATTTGGAGTTTTCTGCCACGAAAGAAGGACCGGTTTTCTACGAAAAAGGGGTTTGAACAGACATATTTGTCTCTTGAATGATGACACCTGGGAGAAAACTGAAGGAGGTTATTGTAGAGTGGCATGTTCTGGACAAAAACCTCCTTCGTTTTCACTAAATTCTTCCCCAACTGGCCATAACAACTCCTGCAAGATCGGGACTGTAACGGAAAATTGAGAATCTAGAAAAATGGGCCTCGAAGATGTCTTTGATTCTCCCTGCTCGTAACTCCGTTACAAAAACTGAGAGAGGTTTTTGTTCTTCAACCCGTGCTGAGAAAAAAAAACTCTCGTATTTTTAAAATCCGTCTCCGTTTGCCCAAAAATTGCCTCGGACGAACACATGCTGAAACAGGCAAAAATGGGAAAAGTGGTTTTTTGGTGAAAAGCGGTATTCCGGACCCCTCCCTCTCGTTAAATTCTGGATGGTGAGGGGGGGTCCGGAATTTTTATGGGTCGTGGATTTGTTTTGATGTGATTTGTGATGAAATGTAAGTGCATGAATTTTAATGGGGATTCCGGACTCCCCCCTCTCATTAAAGTCTGGAAGGTGAGAGGGGGTCCGGAAATTTTATGGTGCATTGATTTAAATGTATGATATGGATGGAGGGACGTGGGGTATAGAGGTGCGTGTTGAGGTTTGAGTGAGCGGGAATTTTTGTGGGAGTGGAGTGTGACATAGGGGTGATGTATGAGGGGGATGAGTGGAGTGTGACGTATGGTAGGAGGGTGGGGGGGGTAGGCTTAGGATAGGTGAATTTTAAGTTTTGTTTTTAGATTTGTTTATTAAATGTTTGTTTTGTATATGTTTTTATTTTAATTATTGTATGTTTTTTTTATGTTTGTTTTTAACATTTTTTTTTATATTATGTTTTATATTTTCATTCAAATGTTTATATAACATAATTTGTATTATATTTTTGTTTTGTTTTTTGTTTTAATATTTAATATGTTGTATATTGTTTTTGTATTTTCTTTTTATTTAATTTTTAATTTTTTATGTTTTTTTTTATTTAATTTAAAACTAACCTAGTTACTAATACTAACTTAATTATTAACCATTAATTATTAATTGATTTATTATTAATTAACCAACTAATTATTAACTAATCTAGCTTATTAAACTAACTACATTAACATTTATTATTATTTTAATCTAACTGACCTATTGTTCTTTTTGTTCATCCTAACTGATTATTCACGGATGTGTGACGGGAAAGAGGTAGTCAATGGGGCCATAGGACAAGGGAGTGAGGGAGCAAGGTGTATGAAGGATGCAGCAGGGTGATGGGGGATCGAGCAAAAAGAATGGAAGGAGGAAACAGGATCAACCGAGCCATACTTCGTCATCACGAGAGACACGCCAAATCAACAATCGAAGAATCGAGTTGCCTATAATTATAGGACCCCAACAGATGCTTTAACCCTAACCTAGCCACTTCCCCTAACGAGAGTAATGTTTGTTTATAGACAAGTAAAAAAAAAATTATGCCTAACATTGTTTTCTAGTTTAAGTTGCGCGAATGTGGAACGTCCTTGAACTCACCCTGACAACTTTGGTTGATGCAGGTTAAATAATATAGGATGGTTAGGACTCGAGGAAATAAAGGCAGAGGGGCATTGTTGCAGGCACCGCCAGCGCCGCCACCACCATCGCCTAAACTAGCTCTCATACTGTGCTCTTTGGAGGCCATAAATGAGACTTTAAAGGGGCAACAACCAATAGGGATCGAAGTGGAACCCCCACCATCTGAAACGGGTAATTCAGAAGCATCGAGGGATTCAAGGGGAGGACCTCTACCCGAATACATCACTAGAGAACTGCAGAAGATCAAAATTCTGGAGTTTGTCGGGGGTCGCGCCAATGAACACGCAAAAGCATGGTTGGAAGGCATGACAAGGTGTTTTGCCTTAAGAGACTATGCATCCACTTCAAAGGCGAAGATAGCAATTTTTCAGCTGAGAGACAGTGCCCTGAACTGGTGGGGCAACCTGGAGAGGAAACTACACCTTACCCCAGACACCATGTCTTGGGAACTTTTCGAGGAGAGGTTCCAAAGGAAATATCTACCAGCTTACTATGAGTAACAATAGGTAGGAGTGTTTCATGCCTTAGTACAGAGAAACAAGACCGTAGAAGAATATGAGATCAGGTTTATGGAATTGGTCAAATATGTTTCATACATGGATAATGACCAATGACAAGAAGAACGCTTCACCTATGGGATAAACCCTAAGATAAGGGCTATGGTGCGGATGTGGAAACTGTCTTTAGTAGTGGAAGCTGTGGAAAATGCACGTTATGCAGAGGAACACATGAAATTAACTGGAGGTACAAGACCGACCTTTCCTCATCGTCCTGGATTCCTGGGGAAGGCCCCTAGGACATTTTCCAGGGAATGAAGCTCAAGGCCACCTCCATATGGTAATAGAGTTGTACCAAGGACAGTAGCCACAGGAGTTTCAATGGCAACAAGTGCAGCATCTCGTTCATCACCAATGATGCAGGAAGTTCCATGGCCATCTCAGGGAACAGCTAGTAGGGGCAGGGGTTCTAGGGGAAGGAACTCATTTCAGAGACAGTCACAGAACAGTGCACAAGTTCAATCTCGTGTTACCTGTTGGGGATGTGGAGGACCCTATTACCAGCGTGACTGCCCAGATTTACACAGCGGTTAATAATCGCTAGGCGGAACATCAATCCACAGTGGTGGAGTCATCAGGTACACAAAATCATATCAATGTAAATATTTTATTTGATTCTGGTGCTATAGAAAGTTTCATTTCACCATCTTCATTAGAAAAGAGTGGGTTGGCAGCCTATGAGCACGATGACTTTAAACAAGTCGAGATGGCTTCGGGGGAAAAACAAGCGGTAGGACCGAGCATTGATAATTGTATAGTAGACCTGGGAGTGTGTACTACTAGGTTGAAGGTATACGTTACTACTCTCGGGGCATATGACCTAATCATTGGAATGGATTGGTTAGAAGCTCATCAAGCTTTGGTGGATTGTTTCGCAAAAAGGGTGCTTTGTGTTAACGACGAAGGAAGGCCATTAGAGATCCAGGGTGTACGGAGAAGGGTGTCATTATGCTTTATCTCAACTATGAAGGTTAAGTGATGCTTGAGGCAAGGGTGTCGACTATATGTAGTGGAAGAAGTGAATGAAAGGAAGGGACCCTCCTTGGATCAGTACCCGATATTGTCAAAATTTAAGGATGTTTTCCAGAATGAATTACCAGGGTTACCTCCTGAGAGGGAGCTTGATTTTACTATTGAGCTAAAACCTGGTGCAAAACCAATTTCCAAGACTCCGTATCAGATGACAATGCCGAAACTTTGTGAGTTGCAAATGCAGTTGAAAGAGTTACTGGACTTAGGGCTAATAAGGCCCAGTGTCTCACCTTGGGGTGCACCAGTAATTTTTGTAAAGAAGAAGGATGGTTCCTTATGATTGTGTATAGATTATAGGGACTTGAACCATGCTACAGTGAAAAATAGGTACCCAATTCCACGAATAGATGACCTCTTTGATCAGTTTAAAGGAGCGGAGGTATTCTCAAAGATTGATTTACGATCAGAGTATCACCAGTTAAGGATTAAGGAATGCGATATCCCAAAAACTGCCTTTCGAACTCAGTTTGGGCATTACGAATTTGTTGTAGTACCTTTTGGATTGACCAATGCGCCAGCAGTATTCATGAGCCTCATGAACGGTGTATTCCAGAAGTACTTAAACTGTTTTGTACAAGTCTTTCTAGATGACATCCTCATCTATTCCAAAAACAAAAGAGAACATGAGGAACACTTACGAGTGGTGTTGTCCTGCCTTAGAGAGAACAAATTGTATGGGAAGTTGTCGAAGTGTTCCTTCTTCCAGAGAGAGATCCACTATTTAGGTAATATCATTTCTGGGGAAGGAATCTCTATGGACCCAGAAAAGGTAAAGGCCATTAGGGAGTATCCAGTGCCGAAAAATTCTCATGAGGTGAGAATCTTCATGGGGCTAGCAGGTTATTATCGGAGATTTGTGGAAGGATTCTCAAAAATACTGAAACCCATCACCACTTTGCAGTGCAAGGGGGTTAGGTATGAATGGACAGAAGAATGTGATAGTGCTTTCAGCGAGCTTAAGAGGTTACTAACTAGTGTGCCAATTCTACGAGTGTCGGATATGGAAAAGGACTTCACAGACTGCATGGATGCCTCAAAGCAAGGGTTGGGGGTCGTGCTAATGCAGGATGGAGGAGTGATAGCTTATGAATCAAGGAAGTTGAAGAAACACGAGGAGCTTTATGCTACTCATGATTTAGAGTTGGCAGCTGTAATGCTAGCTATGAAACTTTGGAGGCACTATCTTGTGGGGAGAAACTTTGAGCTCAAAATGGACCATCAAAGTTTAAAACATCTCTTCACTCAAAGGGATCTAAATGCCAGGAAAAGGTGATGGAGTTAGTTTATGAGTGAGTATGATTTTGGTATTTCATACATCAAGGGAAAGGAAAATGTGGTCGCAGATGCCTTGAGTAGAAGACCACGTGTCTTCTCCTTGGTACCCATAAAAGTCTATCTGAGGGAACGTGTGTTGACACAACTCCAAGTTGACAGTTGGTATTTAAAGGTTACTTCAAACCTCCAGAGTGGGAGGCAATTAGATCCAAAGTATGAAGGATATAGTATGGAAGCAGATGGACTATTAAGATATCGAGGAAGGATGTACGTCCCCGATGGTGGGGATATTCAAAGCATCATACTGAAGGAAGCCCATAGAGTACTTTATTGTGTGCATCCGGGTGTGAAGAAGATGTACGCAGACATGAGAAAGGTCTTCTTATGGGTAGGCATGAAGCATGATGTAGTCCATTTCGTCACCAAGTGCCTAGAGTCTCAACAAGTGAAAGCTGACCACCACCACTTGGCAGGCCTCCTACAACCACATGATGTTCCTATGTCCAAATGGGAAGTCATTTCTATCGATTTTGTTGTGGGGTTGTCACTCACATCTCATAGACACAATGCCATTCTTGCGATATTTGATAGGTTAACCAAGAGTGCTCATTTTATTCTGATTAGAGACACTTATGAGGCACATGTGTTTGTAAGTGAGGTCATCCATTTGCACGGGATACCTAAGAAGATCATTTTAGAGAGGGACTCCAGATTCACTTCTAGGTTTTGGACAAGTTTGCAGTCAGCATTGGGAACGTAATTAAACATAAGCACAACTTATCATTCTGAAACAGATGGGCAAACTGAGAGAGTAAACCAAGTCATGGAAGACATGATTAGGATGTATGTCATGGATAATCAAACCCATTGAGAGAAGTACCTACCTTTGGTAGAGTTTGCCTACAATAACAGTTTCCATAGCTCCATCGGAATGCCACCCTACGAAGCTCTATATGGAAGGCCATGCAGAACGTCGTTGAGTTGGGATAGATTAGAATATCGAGTAACAGTTGGACCATAATTGATTCAAGATATGGAGGAACAGGTGATTCAGATTAGGCAGAGACTAAAGGAAGCACAGAATAGGAAGAAAATTTATGTGGATGCACATAGGACCGATCGAAGTTATGAAGTGGGAGACTAGGTTTTCATTCGTATCAGGCCTAATAAGAGTACCATATGGTTGAGGAAGGGGACAAAGTTGTCACCTCAATTTATAGGACCGTTTAGAATCTAAGAGAAAATTGGACCCGTTGCCTATCGTCTCGTAATGCCACCCCACTTGCATAAAACTCATAACGTTTTTCATGTATCTGTTTTACATCATTATGTTGTTGATGAATCACATAAACTAAATTGGAAGGAATTGCAGGTATCGGATGCGGGAACCCTCATGGTAGAACCGTTACGCATATTGGACTGTAGAGTCCGATAGCTCAGGAACCGTCTGGTAGACCAAGTTAAGGTCCAGTGGGACAAGTATAGTCTGGGATATGCTACTTGGGAGGATGCCGAGACACTATGATGATATTATCCCTCATTTTTTTGACCACCTCGAGAATATGTTTCTCAAAGTTTGGGTCTATGTAACACCACCTTTTGACTTAGAAATCTAGGATTACCTGAGGCCTAAACACCTTTATTTTCTATTCACAGTGAAACTATTAAATAATACACTTGATCTTTTAAGACGTATGAACCTTTATGAATGTTTAAATGTATTTGAATAATGATGGATATGATGCGATATATTGTGAGAATGCAAATTTTATGAATGTTTAATGTTATTGATGATGATGGATATGATGCAATCTACTATGTGAATTTAAATTCTATGAATGTTTAATTGTTATTGATGATGATGAATATGATGTGATATATTGTGTGAATGAGAATCCTATGAAGGTTTAAATTCTATTTGAATGATATTGGATATGATGCAATCTATTATGTAAATGATAATTCTATGAATGGGTAACATTAATTGAATTATGGGATATTATGAGATCTATTTCTAACTTGAAAACTTTGATGTTAAAGTTGTTGGTACGTGGATCTGAATTGAAATTATGGTTGTATGCAATTACATGATGATAATGCATAGAAATGTATGAGTTTGTGTTACAAACTAATCTGCAGGTTATGGAATATGAAATAGCCAAGGGATAATGATGATGAAAATGGATGTCATGACCACTGGCCGAGAAACAATATGGTATGAATCTTTGTATGTGAAATTATATTGGTTTGGATGCATTGCTATGATATGTGGACCAGTGCAGGATTTCAGGTGGTAAGACTACCCAAAACTGAATAGACGATGACAAAACTCCTAGCAACATGGTGCCATTGTATATTCCATTGTAGGGTGTGGACCCTAGTCCTATTATGAGGGGTGGAGGCATTTCCCATCGTGTATCCTCTGAAACCTGAAGTCATGGGAGGACGGTGTTAGCTTACGCTCCCCTAGACGTGTGATGATGACTGTCAGTTGCCTGCTGGGGAATCTTGGTCAAGGTAGTAATACTTCTACTTACGGGTTCTATTTGGAGTTAGGTCAATATAGTTGACGCTCCAATATAGTTCAGCAGAGGAAGGATAGGAATGGAAGATGGAAGTAAGTTAGGGAGGAAGGATGAGTAGAAATAGTTGAGAGTGTATGGAGATTTGTCTTATGGTGGGATTTATTATTTTTCCTTCTGAAAAGAAAATGTGTATATATATGAATATTCATAATTATGTAACTAAACTACAATTGTCTAAATAACATTGTTGAGCTAGATAATTGTAATTAAAAGATTTCGCAAACATTTGATTGGTTTATAGTCTTTTATAAAATGAATAGCCTTGTTGAATGGATTGGATGCATATGGAAATTACTATATAAATGATAGTTATTGATATTAGTACATGAATGAGACTTGTCTGTACTAGCTACCCATGCATTTATTGCACATGTACACTAGTATGAATGAGTTTATGGCTTACTTACTAATAATGTCAGTTATTTGTTATGAATGTGTGAACCATGTTTCTTTTCCCTTGTATCATAAAATATTTTAACTTCGAGACGAAGTTTCCTGAAGGGTGGGTGTATGTAACAACCCTAGTTAAATAGTTTCTTAAGGTTATCAAGAATAGATAATTAAATAATTAATTGTCCTAATGTGTGTTAGTTAAGTAATGATTAACTATTAATAATATTAATTATTTAATTATTTATTTATTGTTTAATATATGTTGATTAATTAATTAATTGATTACTTAAAACATTTAATGATTTGGGTAAAGAATTAAAGTCTTAATAACTTTAATTTAATTATTATAAAACTTTACGTATGACAGGGGATAGGGTATTGAATGGAGGGATAAGGTGGGTTCCATTAAATGAAGGAGGAGGCGGTGAATGAGGAGGATATGACTGGGCAGAGGCCTTCGGGAGAGGATCATGAAATTTTGGGGAGAGGAGCATTATTGCAGGAGAGGATTGTATTTTATGTTTGATATTTTTCTGGTTTTGGGAATTTAAGTGGAATGTTACAGGGGTGCACCAGGTTGCTGGGAGTTTTGGGCTCGGGGGCTAGGAATCCTCACGAAATCCTGGAGCTAGGGAGCTAGACAGGCTCTGTTCCTAGCTGGCAGGGAGGAAGATTCAGTTTTGGGCAGTTTCTGGGCAGAGCAGCAGAGAGGATAACCAGAGGTTGGGAATTTAGCATCAGACAGAGGTATTTTTATTTATGCATTCTCATGAATATGTGATGGTTATTTAAATTTATTAGCATGTTGTTCATAAATTTAAATGTATGTTTCTTATATGTTGAATAATGAAATTTCTTACTGCTTATACATCGAAATAATCTTAATTGTTTAAATTTACAAATTTTTTATAGGCTTTGATAAATGAGGGCCTTACAGAAAATGAAATTTGATGGGAACATGCTTTGTTTTTTAATGCATAACAGGATTTTTAGAAATACTAATTGCACTGGTATTATCACAGAAGATAGGTATAGGTTCATTATAATGAATATGTATATCTTCCAGCATTTGTTTCATCCATAGAACTTGAGTGAAACAAGCTCCAACTGCTATGTATTTTTCTTCAGCAATAGACAAAGACAATGTTGATTGTTTTTTACTTGACCAACTTACAAGACATCCTCCAAGAAAAAATGTTGCTCCACTAGTACTCTTCCTGTCATCAACACAACCTGCCCAGTCAACATCAGTGAAAGAATATAAATCAAGTTGATTACCTATAGGATACCACAAACCATACTCTAATTTCCCCTTAAGATATATGAAAATTCTTTTGACTGCAAGTAGATGAGAAGTTTTTTGTGAAGCCTGAAACCTGCCAACTTGACAAACTGCATGCATAATATCAGGTCTTGTAGTTGTAGCATAAATAAGACTACCAATCATAGATCTATACACTATCTGATCAACATCTTTAGTATCATCAAACTTACTTAATTTATAGCCAGTAACCATGGGAGTGCCAACTGGTTTAGAATCTTCCATCTGAAATTTCTTAAGCATTTCATTGATATACTTGGTTTGAGAAATGAAAATACCTTTATCAGATTGAGTAATTTGCAATCATAAGAAAAAAAATCATTTCTCCTAGCATGGACATCTCAAACTCTTTATGCATACTTTAAGCAAACTGCTTATTGAACCTATCATGATCACTACCAAAAATGATATCATCCACATATATCTCAACAATGATCAGCCTATCATTTTCTTCTTTAATGTAAAGATTACTATCAGTGTTAACTTTCTTGAATCCTTGCTACCTCAAGTAATTTTCAAGTCAGGACTACCAAGCCCTTGGTGCTTGCTTCAGCCCATATAATGCCTTTTTCAACCTGTAAACATATTGTTCTGCTTCTTGTACATGAAAACCATTTGGTTGTTCCATATATACTTCTTCCTCTAAATCGCCATTCAAAACTGCAGACTTTACATCCATTTGGTAAACTTTAATGTGTTTAGAACTGGCATAAGCTAGAATGAGGCTAATGGATTCCATTCTTGCAACAGGAGAAAAGTTTCTCCATAATCTATTCCTTCTACCTGTGCATACCCTTTACAAACCAATATAGCCTTGTTTCTAGTTATTTTACCTGCTTCATCCATCTTATTTCTGGAAACCCATTTAGCACCTGTGACATTCTTATTCAAAGGTCTAGGAACCAATTCCCATGTATTATTCTTTTCTATTTTACTAAGTTCTTCATTCATTGCTTTCATCTAGTATTCATCTTTAATTGCTTCTTCAATACTTTTGGGTTCAATCAGAGAAAGTAAAGATACATGTTCATGAGTTGAGGTGGATTCTTGCCTTCTGCTTCTTGTTCCAACACCTGCATTTAAGTCACCAATTATTTGTTCTTCAGGGTGATTTTTTTGTATTCTTTTGCTTGGATACTTTGATGGAGTCATGATTTTGGATGGAGTTGTGCCCTGTATCAAAGTAGGAATTAATTTTTCACTATCAGCAGCCTTAGTTTCTTCTATTTCACTTACTTCTTCATCCATCTTACGTTTGTCATATATTTCATGTATTTGTTGATCCTTTTGTTTAGATTTGGACTTCAAAAATGAGGACTCATCAAACCTTACATCTATAGATTCAACAATCTTTCTTAATCTGAAATTATAGCATTTATAATCCTTTATTGAACATGAATATCCAATCAATCTTCCTTCATCAGTTCTAGAGTCTAATTTTCCTAGATCTTTATTAATTCTTTTAATGTAACACTTACTCCCAAAAATTTTAAAATGTTTTATGTTTGATGGTCTTCTTTTCCATAATTTATAGGGTGTCTTATCAATATTATTTCTTAGAAAACTTCTATTCAGGATGTGTACAGCGGTGTTGCTTGAGTCCAAAACATGTCATTCAATCTGGACTCATTTAACATTGTTCTTGCCATTTCCATAACAGTTATGTTTTTTTCTTTCAACAACACCATTTTGTTGAGGTGTTTCTATAACAGAGAAATATCTTTTAATTCCATTTTCATCACAGTAATTGTTAAATTCTTTTGACAGAAACTCTCCTCCATTGTCTAACCTTAAGCACTTAATCTTCATATCAATTTCATTTTCGATCAATTCTTTGAAAACTTGAAAGCACCTAAATGTTTCAAACTTCTTTTTCAATAAAAACAACCAAGTCATTCGAGTAAAATCATCCAAAAATAACAGAAAGTATCTTTCACCATTTAGACCTGTTGTCCTCATAGGTCCACATACATCAACATGTATTATTTCCAAAGGTTTTGTTGTAGAATATTCCTTTGTTTTAAACGTGACTCTAGTTTGTTTACCATGTTGACATTGTTTACAAATAGAGTTCGAAAGATTCTTTATGAAAGGTAAGTTCCTTATTGCCTCTTTTTTATTTAACTGAATAAGATTGTCAAAGTTAATATGCCCAAGTCTTTTATGCCATAACCAACTTTCATCTTCATGTCCAAGATAGCAATTTTCATCCTTCTCATCTAAAATGTATATGTTATTTGATGTCCTTGTAGCTATTCCAACTAACTGATTTGTTTTAACATCCCTGATTTGAMATTGTTTAGAATCAAATATCATAAGATGCCCTTTATCACATGTTTGACTTACACTCAACAAGTTRTGTTCYATATTTTCAACCARTAAAACATTTTSARCCATTATGTCTTTGTTCAAACAAAYARWGCCTCTTCCAACTATTTGAGTTGATTGATCATTACCAAATGTGACTGAACCTTCTTTTCTTTCATCTAAAGAATCAAAGATTTGTTTTCTGCCTGTCATATGTTTTGAGCATCCACTGTCCACACACCATTTAACTCTATGATCAACTTGTAAAGCAAGTTTTCACTCTTCAATTTCTAAATGATCATTCTTCCTTTTCCAATAACTAGTTTTCTTATTTGTGTATTGGTTTATAACAAATTTTTGAAAATTCATTGGACAGTTTCTTGAAATATGTCCAAAGTTATTACACCTATAGCATTCAACTTCAAATTTCAAAGAATCAAATCTGTTATGTGAGTTTTTCACATTGTTCTGAATAGATTTATCATGTCTTCTTTCATATTCAAATCTAGATATGCCATGGCTATTATGTGCACTTATGTTTCTTGAAAAAACATTACAGAAAGATGCTTTGTGTCCATACTTACAACAAAAGAAACAGTAACCTTCAAACTTGTTTTGATGACTGCCATAACTTTTTCTATGCATTGTTGAAGCCTGATTATCTTCTTTCTTTTCTGATCCCTTTTTCTTGTAGGTGTTTTTCTCATTTGTATGTTTTGTATCTACTTTTTAAAAACTTGAACTAGAGCTTGTATTAGTAACTTCAGACTTATACCCAATTCCAGTCTTATCATAAGTTGATCTTTGACTACAAATAATTTGATCCAACACTTGAGAACTATGATTCATGTTATTTTCTTGTACTTTCTTTCTTAATAAAACTACGTCAAATTTTAAACCTCATTTTCCTTTTCCTTTTCTGTAAGTATATTATTTAGAGCTTCTTCAGTCACTCTAGCCTCTTCTATTTTGAATTTTAAGTCAACTAACATGATCTCAGTGTTTTCAATTAAATTGTTTGACTTCTGTAATTCTTGATCTAAACTCTCAATTTCTCTTTTGAATTGTTTGCATTCTCTTCTTAGTCTCTTTAGTTCATACAAAGCACATACAAGTTCAGCTTCCAGGTCAACTTCACCTTCTTCTTCTTCAATAAGTTCATCATTCTGATTTTCCATAGCCATAAAAAGTCTTATATTTGAACTTTCATCACTTCCATCTATATCTGAGGATTCACTATTAATTTTGATGAATCAACTTTTCATTTTATAAGAATTTCTTTGAAATGGCTTCTTATACATTTTCTTATATTCTTTGGTTTTGATGTTACTTTCTTTTTCTCCATCAAAATGTTTATTGAAAGGACACTTAGAAGAAAAATGCCCTATTCTACCACAATTAAAGCACTTGAGAGGAAGTTTACCTTTGTACTTTCCAGTACCTCTTTTTAGATTTTTGACAAAGTTAGCTTCTTCCATGTCTTCTTCTGAATCCTCATGATTATTGGTTTTTGTTTCAACCTTTTTCTTGTCCTTCTTTGTTGCATTGAAATTTTCTTTCTTATTGGAAGGATTCTCATTGGATTTCCTCATCTCATATGTTGTTAGTATTCCTTGTAACTAATCCATTAGTAAAGTAGCAATATCAGTTCTTTCTTCTAAAGAAGATATTTTGGGATTAAATCTTACAGGTAAAGATCTAAGCACTTTTTGCACAATAATACCATTTCCAACTGTTTCTCCTAAACCTCTCATAGTATGGACTACTTCATCAATACGTAAAAAATAGGTAGCTATATCTTCAGATTCTTCCATCTTTAAACTTTCAAATTGAATTCTATATGATTGTAATTTAGCATTCTTAACCTTAGTATCTCCTTCATATACCTTCTTTAGTTTGTCCCATAACTCTTTTGCTGACTCACAATGCATCACCTTAACAAATTCTGAACCTGCATGTCCTCCAAGTATTGCATACATAGCTTCGGAATTACTCTCATAGATTTTCTTCCCTACAGCATATGTTGGAACTGTTGTTGGAGCCTTATATTCATTCAACGCAGCTTGCCAAACATATACTCCTTGAGACTATAAAAACAACTTCATCCTGATACTCCAAAAAAAATAATTATGTCCATCAAACAGACGTAATCCATGTTTAGTATAATCAGATTTCTTATCCATTATTAAAGATCAAACTTCCAGTGATTAAACTGAATCTTTAAGTAACCTTGCTCTGACACCAATTGTTGAAAAGTATAGCTTAACTGAGGGGGGGGGGTGAATCAGTTAGATAAAAAATCTTTATTTTCTTTAAAACATATTACTCAATGAACACATATTATGCCTTTTACTATATGTCTTGCTACAAATCATTCAGATCAATTAATATGCACTCACATAAATAGACAATGACACAGAGATTTTCATGAGGAAAACCAAAAGGGAAAAACCTCTTCTTCTTATGAATGAAAGGAAAGCTCCAACTTTTCTTTACATTCTTATTTTATCTGAGCTACAACCCAGATGAGGTTGCTACCTCTGTTTCTTCAGCACCTACTGAATGGAAGCTACAACTCCCATATGTACAAGAACCAACTTGTACAAAAGACTTTTACAGTCTCCCCTTGCTCCTCCCTACCACCCTGGAATCCTTCTCTATCACTAAGAACCTACAAACCAACTCTTTATCTTCTCTGTCAAAGATTAAGCATTCAAATCTTATCTGTTTATATATTCATATCAGAATCCATTCTTGACCAAACCACTTAGATTTATCAATATGTGCATATGTCTTCTCTCCTTAATATTTTCTCTATATTCATCATTTCTTATCATTGTCCCTGTATAATTTTATTTCAGTTCATCTCAATTTATAGAAATGAATTTTACTTTTACTTTTCTCCTCGGTGTGTTTTTTTTTTCAGAGATACGGATCTACCATTAATTCCCTCATTTCCATCACATAAAATTTCACTTATATTTACCTTGTACATTCAGAGCGTACACTAGAACCCTCAAGCTTCAAAGATTCAGTTACATTAACTGAATAACTACCTTACAATGATCATTATTGGCCAAAGCATCAAGAAGAACAACATCCACATGATCAGTTTAAATATTTAATCAGCATCATTCGATGAACATACATTTTTTTTTTACTTTTCAGCATAGAATAACCCTTGAGCGCTTCGGAAAGACACTTGTGCTAAACCATATGCCCATTGGCTGTGACCATAGGGTAATCGAAATGTGTTTTTCATTTTTCATTTCAGCAATCCAATGTCGAAGGGTCTCGACACTCCAAGTTGCAATTCCCGAAATGGAGCGTAGCTTCGTGCTAGCTCTTCCCTCTCACATGAACATCGACGATAATCACTGCCTATGCCAAACATGAATTTCGCATTTTGGCATTTCAGCATTTTGTATTTCGGCATTTCGACGTTTCGCATTTTGGCATTTCGCATTTTGGCATATCAGCGTTCCTGTGATGAAGTGTTTCGACACTCCAAGTTGCGATCCTCGATATCCTATTTTCTCCGATCGATGACCCACAACCTTTCATGATCAGACGGTCCTGATCTCATCGAGAATTTGTGTTTCACAATTTTGCGTATCGCGATATCGGAGGTTAGAGCTCCTCCTTTCTTTGACTTTCCAGTCAGTGAAAAGTTGATCTGTGACCACGTGTCCTACTCGAATATGGACAGTCCTCCTTCTTTCAGGATTTTATAAGCTCGCTTCACCTTGCACTTTAAAGAACATGCAGGTTCTCCTGGATCTGACGACGGTCGGGCCCCACGCTTGGATCTAACGCCCAAGATCCATTCTCTTATACTACGTTCTCCTTCCTTTATGAATTCCTAAGTTCTGAAGGAACTCTCAGCTAACCACTGTGCAATTGCTTCTCTCAGTATTATGAATTTGAGTTTGATATTAATGAAAAAACTAGGCCCTGTGCAAACTAACCAACAAAAGGAACATGCTACAGAAGCCATGAAGCAAGAAAAGGAGGAGGCCTTAGAGAAAATTCAAGTTGAACAGAAGGAGAATGGTGAAATTAAGGCAATTTTCAAGGAGGACAAAGAGAAGATACAGAAATAAAGAGACCAATTGCTTGCAGAGAAGACTGTGGTCAAAGAGGTAGTAACTAGAGAACTTCACTATGTGTCGGGCTTGGCACAGGAGGAACCAGAGTCAACTGAGATGCAAGTAGGGAAGCTCCCCGAATCCATCCAGTAGCTTCAAGCACATATAATAGAGATAGAACTCCAAGCAGTACCTAGCACTCCGAAAGAAGTGTGCGATCATAGGGAAGAAGCTGCCAAGAACGCAGTAGAAAGAATCTGGGCATTGGCCTCAGAGTGTAAAATATTAAGTGATCAAAATGCGCATACCTATGAGCACCTTGCAGAAGATCCAGAGCTGAGGAAATTGGAAGCACAACTCCAGGAGATGAAGCAACAGGCATCCATCATGCAAGCGCAGATGAAGCTTCTTACTGTAGTTGAGAATATGAAAAGATAACAAGAACAATGCACATTTCAGCAGCGGGTTACTTCCATCTAGAGAAAAGTCATGGAAGTGACACAGAGGCTCCAGCCGGTATAGGATGTGTTGGAGCCGCCCTTGTTTTTCACCTCACGTAATTTTCAATTTTTTGATACTTGAGATCTAAAGTTGTTTTTCTTTTCCTTCTGAAATCATAAAGCTCTGAAATCTTGTCGCCTGAACAGAAATGCTTTTCCTACTTTAAAGAAAAACAAATCCATTTTCGAAATTATGTTTGCTCTTTGTTTTATTTCGGAATATCACAAGTCGGATACTTTAAATCTTTGATTTCACAAGTCCTGAGTCGTGAATGTTGCGAACTCGCCTTTAATTTTCACCCAAGACTTTAACTAGGGTAAATTTTTTAACTCGTGAGTGGACGTTGTCAGGAGTTCGCGTCTCGGCATTCGTCAAACCCAAGTTTCTATTCTTACAAACCCGAGAGTTGAGAACGCGATAATTCTTGCGATAACCCTGGTCAAGGATTAAAGGTCCAAAAAACTAACCATGGTTAAATTTGGTGCTCGACATTTCGCCACTCGTCACTTTCTTTCATAAATTTAAGGCGTCTAAAATCTCGAGTCACGAAATTGTGACATGATTAAGGCAAGGTTAATTAGTAACCTAATATAAGATCCTCTTCCCGTATCTTGATCCTTAATTATCGCCACATCGCGGTATCGCGACTCGGAATACCATTCCCCCGAAAATCTGTCTTCGAATTTCCGAATCGCAAAGTGGTGAATAGATTAATTATGCAATTAATGACTCTCCAAATCATGATTACTATTAATTGAATCCAAGTCGGCCCTCGCAGTCTCACGAGTTAAAGATTCAAATTGTTGAAAGGAAATCCACGATGCAACGATGAGCGAGAAAATGGTTAACGTTGTTAAGTTTGAAATTTTAAAATAAAACGAGATGTGTCCCGTCCCGCGCATCTAGGTTTGCGCATTTCCCAAAGCACTTGCTGCTCTCCATACCCCGACTGCCTGTCAAGCCGCCGAACATTGATGGCATTAATGAAGAATTAGGGTAAATCCACAAATAAATATAATCAGATTTTTACGCAATCAATTTGTTGTTAATTGCGATTGGACAGACTTATTATGGAGAATATAGAAGTCTCAAATATATACAGGAGTCTCATTTGTTATAGTAAAAACTTTTTATAAGCAGCACGGCTCGTCACTTTCAGAGTGAATTAACTTCTGCATGTATACGCAGGTTTATCACAGAAGATCGAAAACGCCAACTTCAGTCATGGCTCCGCGGAAAGCGACGAAGGAAAATATTGAAGTTACAAGTCCGGGCTCAGACAGTGTCTCTGATACTTCACCCCGAAGTATCGATTCAATTTCCGACTGGTCGCAAGTGTCCAATGTTCTGCAGGCAGAATTAGTTGATTACTCAGACGATTCTGACGACAACGAGAGAGACAATTTGCACACCAAATATAAGATAGTCGTCCAGTCTGGGATGCACAGAATAGCAACCAGGCCCCGGCTGCTCCCTTACTACGACATGATCCACTGGGCTTTGGATCATGTAGACCTGCCCACCAGAACAATTATGAACAGTCGGCGAGTGGCTATCGGAACTTTCCGGCCAGAGCATTTACAAGACATGTATAAGCTCCCAGCAACTTCTGAATATACATATGGCACTAAATTCCTGGAGAAATTCAAAAAGAAGGAGTGCGAGGAATATGACAAAACCATGCCTGGTTTGATTAAAGACTGGGTCTCACGCTCTGTGACGTTCAGAGCGAATGACAAGGGCATGTATTCTATTGCTTCGTTGGAGCCACAGTACATGTATGTGTCCATGATGACATGTTGTCTGTTCGAGCGAGAAGATACCTCGCATTTCCATGTCTCTTGGGTGCCTCTCATATTTCGAGTCGCCGAAGGTTTCTCATTCAATTGGGAAAATATGCTCTCAAACAGCTTAGCTAACAGGGTCATAGAGTATCGAGAGAAAAAGGCAGGTGGGAAAACCTCAGCATTTTACATGTCGGCATATCTCATGGATGCGATATGTTCCATGACGCCTTTCCCCTTGATGAATTGGGCTTGGAATCCAACCCAAGAAAAACTAGTGCACGAATACCATGATAAATTATGGGAAAATAAAGCTGGAAAGTTCCCATACGAGATTTTCAATTGGGTGATGGTGCCCCTACACATCATTATTTTTTATCGCCCGCCACCTCGCATATCGGATAGCGTTTTAACAGGTCTGAGTGGTGTCACAGATTGGTATGTAGAAGCAGAGTTCTCATACATCAGAGTGTTCGGGGCTTCTGTTCCCCCTCATGCGCTACCTATGTTCATTCTTGATAAACTAGCTTGTCATGAAGTTGCATGGCAGACAGTAATCGGGGGTGTAAGCAAGGAACTCAAGGGCTATTCAAAGAAGGTATGGCCTTCTTTTCCCATCCGAATGAATTCATATTCTTTATTAGATTTTGGGCATGCCAAAGCTGAGGCTGCTTCCCTGGAGGACCTAAAGTTGGCCTCCATTGAGATCAAAAAACATGATCCACAGAGAGTTGTAAGCAATCATCTGGATCAGGTTGGGCTTAAGAGATTCGAACATGAGAATTCCTCCTCGGACGACATTTTTCGAGGAGCGAAATATTATGAAGAGGTGTTATCCCAGATCCAATCGCTAGCACCCGAAGACACAACAGTTGTGTTAAGATTCCAAGAGCATAGGCGAAGATGTCTTCCCACTGTGTTGGGAGGTTTGGTCATTACCGAGACAAAAGATAAAAATGATGAAGATTCTACAGAGGTAATATCTATCCCTGGACAACAACCGGAAGAGGAGCAAACGGGTAGTCCCAAAGCAAGGGAAAAGACTCCAGATCCGCCAAGCAAAGAGAGTTCAGAGGTTAAGGAAAGAAATCCAGACCCTCCAAGCAAAAAGAATTCGAATGTTGAAGGAAAAACTCCAGACCCACCAAGAAAGCAGATAGCAGAGACTGAAAAAGAACAGAACCCTTTCAATACTCCAAAAGAATCAACAAGGCAAATAGGAAAACCCATCTCCTCTGTCACGCCCTTGCAGTCGGCACAGGGAGATATTAGCGAGGGATGGATATTTGGTGAAGAGATGAGGCCTATAAGGGTAGAGGAGCTCCCCCCTAATGAGTTATTTTTTGATAAAAAGAGAAAATTTGTGGTGAAGCGAGAATTTTGTCAAGAGGGAGAGTCCACTGTTAAAAAATACAAAATCATGACAGATGGTAAGAACAAGAAAAGTGACCAGCTTGCTACTAAAATCATTGGAACACTGGGCGCCTACGCTTCGGTGAATCAATTCTCGGTTGGGTAGATGAATCTCCAATTAAAAAGAAAAAATTGCCTCATCAAGATCCTTGAGGCCAGGTTGACTACAGCTACAGAAAATGCCAAGGGCCAGGCCAACACAGAGATGGAACAGGCTAGATTGGCTGATAAGAATGAGATAGAAACTCTCAAAGTCAAGCTGGAGCAAGCACATTCGGTGATCCGAGAAGGTCGGGTGTAGGCTGGTCAGTAGAGGAATATGATCATAGAGCTACAAGCTCAGTTAGAGGTTGCTGAGAGGAAAATGATCAACGTCGAAGGGTTTAAATCCCGAGTGATTGATATCAGGGGCAAGATCTCTTCTGCTCAACAAAGTCTGCTAAACAAAGTGGGGGAGTTTTGAGAAGATTTCTTGTTAATGCATCAGATTTCTGAGAATCTGATTGTCAAGGAAAGAAACGCAGAAGCTGCTTGGATTGCCTTCCAAGAAGCAGTGATAGCTACCAACAACAGATTTTCAGCAGGGCCCCCCGGACTCACCATTGTCGAACAAACTAGGGGTAATATTTTGTTGAAGAATTGGGAACATGATATTACTTTAAGTAAGGAGCAGGTTCAAAAAGTGACAAATTCATTAGAAGAAGACTTCAATGCCATAAATGGTGAGCTGTTAGGGATGGAGATTGGAGGTGACACAGAGACGCTAAGGCAGATAAATATAGATCGGATTTCCCTCGACATGAAGGAGAAGAATGAGAGAAATTCGGTGGAAATCTCTAGGATGGACAGGGTAGACATGGCTCAAATCGACGAACATTTGATTCAACCTAGTGCACAACTCGGCACCCTTGACATCGTTGGTGCACAAATAGGTGATAAACTTCCACAGTTAGCCCAAGATTGCTATTTTGCCGAAGCCAGTTGTCAAGTCGAGCCTTCACAGCTTGTATCCAAATTTGTGGACAAATGTATCTTGTACACTGAATCCATGCGAGGACAAGCACATGGCACTTCTTGAAAATAAAGTAGGAGAAATGGAGTGATTTCTCTCCTCCCAGCTGTCAAGCGGAACCTTCACAGCTTGTATTCCATTTTATGGACAAATGTATCATATGCATTGAATTTAAGCAAAGACAGGCACTTGGCACTTTTTTGAAAATGGATTAGGACAGATGGAGTGATTTCACTCTTCTAAAACCGAGAGGCAAAATTTGTATAAATAGATCAAAAAAAGAAGAGCACGAGGCTGGACTTTTTTGGTACTGATTTGTAAATTGAGTTTTGGCATTAAAAAGTTAATACAAGAAAAATTTGAAGATTCCCAATCCCGTCTCGACTGTATTACAAGTTTGTTTTCTTTATGTTTCATGTTTCATTTTGCTCTACTTCTCATAATCAATGTGTAGCGCTATACTTTAGTATGACCACTACTATAGTGAAGGAATTTCACCTTTCTGTAATTGGTTATTGTCTTTCCTCTGCACCAGCTATCAGTGGGTGTAAGACCAATTTGCATTTACAAAATTATATGATCATTTACACTGTATCGATTATTTCCATACTAATATCTTCTTCTGTGAATGTGTGAGTTTTCTATTAATAGGAACTTTACGTATCTGTAGCTAAATGTTTTTCTTTCATACTCGTATTTTTATTATAAGCAATATTGTTACAGGAAAGGGCCTTCTGTTTTCTTTTCCATTTTATTCTTAAAGTTAAAATTTCTCTTTCTGAAGACCAAATTGAAACAGCGTTAAAATCTCTTACTAAATCATTTCCATACTGGTATTGTTCCTCAATGACTGTACCTGTAGCAACTCAACCTAATATTCAACCCGGATTATCTAATCAAATACATATCGCTTTAAATCTTTTTGACACAATCCTTAAAAATGCGAACATCCGGGAGGAATTGGAACATTCATGGGCAACCATTGAACAAGATATTACTACCCAGGAACGGTTGGAAGCTAGACAGTGAGAACATAGGAATCCTCATTATTTTCCTAGACCGAAGGTTAGCGTAATCCTTCATCAACCTTTATCATACTTTCGGATGCCTTGACACTGTGCTTTTAAGCCTTAAGTATAGACTCAGGAACAACAGGATGAAGCCTGTATGATTTTTGAAGAAGTTGAAGGACAAGGCTTGCAGTTAGACCAACTAGTTGCGACAGTAGAACAACGCCCGAAAGGGCCTATTACTAAGAATGTGATTCAAGAGTTCACCGAGAAGGAAGCCCTGGCAAAGCAGTAATTCGAGGAAACTCGAGCTAAGCTCAAGGACCTTGAAGTAGTGTTTCCTAGATCTATAGATCTAGTTGGATATGTGCAGAGTATGTTTGGCTTAGTGCAAGAGAATGTAAGTTTCTTTGTGCACAGATGTTGTATGTAAGGCTTTGTGCTATTAACGAGTTGGCTTTGTGCCTTGACCTAATTCAGGGAAGGAGGATCTAGCAAGGTGTGCACAGATCTTCTGTCCTTTGTGGAGTTGGCTCTATGGCTTTGTACACATGAGAAGAAGAATGTAAGAAGATTGAAGACTAATAAATAAGAATAAGAATATTGGTGGACATAACCCCCACAGTGGGGTGAACCACGCATATCCTGTGTTCTGATGTGCTTTGAGCAATGTTTTTCATGTTGTTTATGTTTTTATCTACTTAGTGCACTGACCTTTATATATGTCAGATATATGTATGGATTCTTAGTGCTCTATTGATGGTAAATAAAAGCTATATCTGAGTTAATGCTATGTGCTAAACGATTGGAAGTGTTTGATTTGATTATTACTGTGTTGTTCTGTACTTAGGGTTTGATATATGATGTGAATGAGAACTATAATCTAATGCATATTGTTGGATAAGTGCTATGTTAAGTGTTGTAATCATAGATCTGTGTCCCAACTAGGTTATAGACACCTAAGTCCTGCAACCCCCCTACCTCTACCTTGGGTGATACTTCATCCTCTTTGCAAGTGTTGCTGAAAGGGCCGGTAGTTAGGGTTTTTTTGGTGCACTGTTGAAGCATTGAACCATGGGTCTGCCCCTGTGCCAACAAAGCTTGATTTCATTTATTGTCTTTATTTTCATTTTAATCTAGTTTGGTTTTGCATTGTTTTTCCTTTTCTTTGACTTAATTATTTCATAGTTCAAATATCCTTCTATTTCCCGCACTTGGTTTTATTTCACGTACCTTTGGATTCCTTGCACTTTAATTTCCCATAGCTTAAATCACCAAAGGTATATTAAAGGCCTAACTTGTGAGACATGGATTTCCCATAATGGGTTTCAACCTAAGGTGCTAGTTTCCTTCTTTTTAATTGAATTCATTTTCCGGTTTCTTGTTTCATTTATTGCATTGAAGTGTGTTTGTCGGCCTTAGATTAGGTTAGACTAGGCTCCAATCCTGCATTTCCTATGCCTGCACCTCTAAGTCTATGACTCCCTAGTTGACAATTTAATGTTGGAATTAATAGTGCATATATTTTACCCAACACTAGTGCTTGACTAATATTTCTTTTTATCTCATCGAAATCCTTCTATTGATTCTTCCCCCACTGGAAACTATTATCAGTCACTATTATGGTGTGGAGTGGTGCAACTACTACTGAAAATGAAGCTATGAACTTCCACAAGTATTGTGTTTCCCCAAAAAAAATTCTAACTTTAGTGACATTTGTAGGAACTTGCCATTTCATGATGGCCTCCATATTTGCGGGATCTATGTTGAGCTCCTCTCCATCGATGGCATACCCCAAATACACTAAATATTACTGAGAAAACTAAAATTTCTTGAGGTTATCTAGTAGTTGGTGCTCTTCAAAGTTTGTAACATCTGCATGAGATGTGAGAAGTGCTCCTCCCATGTAGCACTATAAACTAGTATATCATCCAAATAAACTATAACAAACGAATATATATATATGGGCATAATTGTCAAACATTTGGCTTAGATTGATGGACAGTTGGTATGGATTGTTGGTTGTCATTGATGTCAAACATTGGAGAGTAATATTGTATATTGATGTCAACCCTTAGTGGTTTATTTCAACCCTTGGAGAAAGTCCGGTAGAGAATTATGGTAGCACAAAGGTTTGAGTAATGGACCCAAGGTTGTTTTATGTATAATGGTATGTGTTTTAATATATTTGAAGTTAAAAATATTCTAGATGGATAGTACATGTTATAACATTTCTGGTGGTATGTGGAATGTCACATAACTCCTCACAGTTAGAGAGTTATGGCCATGAGAAGATTGAGAACCCAGGTTTGGGTAATGGACACAAGTTTTTTTGATGGATAATGGTATGATTTTTTATATATTTGCAAGAAATACTATTCTATATGGATAGTACATGTCATTCCATTTCCATTGGTATGTGGAATGTCACATAACTCCTCACGGTTAGAGATTTATGGCCATGTGAAGTTGGAGAACCCTCATGAGTCATCTAGAAGCCCCAAAAGGTCAAAGTAGTCAAAGTGGTTTAAGAGATTTTAGAAGGTAAATAATAAAGTGAAGTGATGAGTGTACTATAAGTCAAAGTGAATACAAAATAAATTATTTAAATAATAAATTTAATGGAGAAATTAGAAGTGGCTTAACCCTAAAATAAGGAAAGTGGGTTAAGACGGTTAAAATGTAACCCCTTGAGGAAGCTACATGAAAGTATAAATAAGAGGAAAGGATCTATAATTTTAATCACACTTGAGAATATTGAATATCTACAGGTGACTGAGGTAACCAAAGTATATATAAGACAAATTTGAGTGGGAAGGTGAAGTACATAAGGCTTAAATTCATGGGAGGATAAATTATGTTGATGATTCTTTCTAAGTTTGTTTGGACAGGTTGCTGTGACAAGTTATTCGTACATGTTTGGTGCATGGTTGATGAACGTTTTCATGGTACATGTTGAGGTACAGGTTGGTGCATGGTTGATACACTTGTTTATGGTACAAGTTGATTACAGGTTGTTTGGTACAGGTTGGTGCATGGTTTATGGTACAAGTTGATTACAGGTTGCATGGTTGTGTTAGCACTGAGAGTCACCCTCACATTGCAAGAGGATAAGCCTAGTACCCATCAGAATGTTTGGTGGATTTTGGTTTTATGAGTGGAGGTCAAATGGACGAAACTCAGTACAAGAATGATTTTAACACAGAAACTAGACAAGAAATGCACATGGAAGTGAGGTCCTCATTAACTTCAGTCAGTGATTTGAGTTTAAGTGTGAGAATAAGGAAGACTTAGTGAGAGAGGTGAATAAGACTGCTATGGGAATCCAACTTTCAAGCATCTTGGTAAAGAAAAAATCAGGCTCAAGAGCACTCTTCAACTCAAGTTTCAGACACTAAAAATTTCACAGCAGCATAATAACCAAACCTACATTATCATGCAACTATAACAACTCAACTGGATCCTCCATGCTCGATACTTTCAGCATAAGGGGAAATAAGGTAACAAGGAAGCTGACTAAAACTGGTCACAAAACTACTGTAATCAAATCTACATTACAATAGAACCCCAACCCTCGACTGGATCCTCCATGCCCAAGTGTTTCAGCACAATTTAAACAAAGACATGAAAGAAACCAACTTCTATTAATGTGAAAGTCTCAATTTTGATACATGACCAAAGAACAGTTCTGGCATAAACAATTACACAGTAGGGAGCTCTGCTCAACCAGTTGATGACCATAACAAAATATTGAACTGAATGATTTATACTCAGATCATTCCATGACTACCAGGAGTGTGATATAGCCATTGCATTCAAGGCCTTTCGTCTGCGCCTTCTTCTGTCAGACTGTGTGTGTATCCTCCTATCAAACGCAAACTCATCTTAGCATGGGCATGCAGAAAAAACCATACATAGGGGTACCTCAGGCTGATATCTCTATCTCCACGACTAGATCCCTCCATTCCTTTTATTTATGGGGTGAGACGAGGTTTCAACCAACACTCCTCCTTCATTAACCAATCACTCATCGGGATCGGGACGAGGCTTAACATTTAGGGGGCTGCCATGCACTACTAGTGGTTCTTCGAGCCAAACCTGGCTCTTTAAACCTTGGTGGTATCACTTTGTAACTAACATAGGCCCTTTCGGCCTTTGGTGCAGGTATTATGAAACCCACAACCTCTTCCTTCGTGCTTTAGAAATCTCAATCTTAAGGCGCCAACTCCTTCTCCATTGCCCCTTCTTGCATGTGACCTCGGGATATGACCTGGAGCTTATCCCAACTGGTGCTTCGAGACTTCATGTTTTGGGAGTCTTGTTATAACCCTAAATTTCACCACATATGCTTACCTAGCATCAGGCCAACTCATATCCCTTCTTTGCCAAAAATCTGTTGAACAACTCTTTGAAAATCCTCTTGTGTCAAGGCCCATGTGCCCTAACCCATTACTGTATGCATGTACACACTGGCTGACCCACAATAGCCCGCGTGTACCTAACAAAGCACAAAAAAAGGAAAGTTGCCAATGGAACAAAACTCTATGGGTCAGTTAACTGAAACTCCCAGCCATGCATGGTCGAGGGTTTGTCCAAAACCCTAGCTCCTTCTAGCCTATAAAAGAAGGGGTAGGGGTACAATTTGGAGGAGGAAAAAATATAGCGAAGAAACTCTTCCCATTTACGTAATCCACTGTCCCAACCCTTTATCCTTTCCTCATGTCAAAGGATATTTAATGCAAAGTAGTTGAAGGATAGAAGAAGAGGAGCCCAAGATCAGGTTCAAGGAGCAATGGACGGTCTCATTTTTTGTAAGTTGATTCACTTTCAGTAATAAAAAGAATGTTTTTCCCATCCCAATGCATGAATTGTCTATGGTTTGATTAATTTACGCTTGATTTCTAACCCTTGAGTATAGAAGTAGCATGCATGCATAGTTGTTGTTTGTCTTGAGTGCAGGTTATCTTTGGAAGGAGCAGCGCAAGCAAGTAGTCAAGCACAACGGAGGATCTACATCAAACGTGGGTAATAAGGTAGGTGGTCCTTTTCCTTGCATTTAATGAGAAAAAGGGATTGAAATCTTGGGATGTAGGTAAAAAAGTAGTTTCTATTCATCAAATCTGCATGCAAGTCTGACCCTAGTTTGCTAGTCCATAGGGTGTTTTTCCCAACAACAGAATTGGCTACCATACTAGGGAGAATACTCTTTAGGGTTCCTGGATTTATTTAATTTTTTTGGGTAGTTTAAAGATTAGGTTTTCTGTTTTTCTTTGCCTGTATTTTTCTGTAAGGTTTGAGCTAGCAAGGATTCTGGTTTTCCATACCTGTTTTCCCTGACTTTTTCTTAACTGTAGTTTTCGGGACACACAGAGGTACACCCGGCCTGCAGAAGGCCTGCACGCATGTACCCGTACCCTATCCTCTGACAGCCCACGTGTGAATGCTAGTTGTAGAGATAACAGTAGCGTGTAGGAGTTAAGAGAACCTTAGAGGCATTCCTCATCTTCCCTATTAGAATTACACATTCTCAGGGGGTTTTCTGGCATCCTGTATGAGTCTTGCTGGTTCACAGTTCTATCTTAGATTGCCTTTGTTCGCCTTATTATTCCGTGAATTATTTGTCTTTTCTGTTAGAAAGAGCATCCAAGCCTTCAAGGGACCCTGGTTATCAATACCAGAGGCCTCTTCCTGGTCTGGACTATCTATTTTCATATGTTTCCTTAGAATTTAGATATACACGCGGCCTGTACAAGGTCAGCCCGCGTGTACACGCTTTCTGTCTCTATTCAACACGCATTTGCATGCGTGTTGTTTTAGTGACAGTCGCGTGCTTGGATAGGCTACTTTTTGTTCAGGGTGGGGCATTCATCCCCTCCTTTGATAATAAGTATTCCTCTCAGGTGTTTGAGTCTAGGTTTGAACAGTCAGTAGGTTAGGTCATCTTACCCTTAGCCTGCTTTTTCTCAGTTAATAGTTGACAGAAAATATTTTTTTTTTTTTTGGTTTTTAGACAAGCGTGAGAGTCTTTGTTTTTTTTATTGCCATTGTGTGATTCTTTACTCTGATTCTTTGTGATATGCACTTTAAGACAAAATTCATTTTTCTTGGTTTTTTGCTTGTCGGTATTTTCCCTTTTCTTCTTTACTAACACTTAAATAAAAAAATAAAAAAATCTCTTTTCATTTTCTTCTTTGCTTGAGGAGTGTGTTTCTGCATCATTATCTAAGGAAAAGTCTTTTTATTTTGTAAGTTTTTTTTGTATTTCACTTAGATCATAAGTAGATTGTAGTCGAGCGAAATTCCTTTGATTTTGCTGTATAAAATCTTAGAAAAATTAAAAAAAATAAAATAAAATCTTTCTTTGTGAAAAGTTGTTGAAATTTTGCATTTAGTAAAAGTTTTTTGTTTCCAGCTTTTTCATTCATTTTTGATTTCATCTTTACACATCATCAGTTTCACCCTCATACCCCTTGACGTAAGATAAATCCATAAAAGAAACGTTAATTTTAAAATCTACTAGACTTTTATGTTTGTAGGGTTCACAAACTAGTTCAAGACTAGGGCCTTGGATTAGGTTGGAGAGGAAACTCTTCAAGGCCATTCAAAACCAAACATTAGACTCTGAGATAGGGAGTGTCTATGTCCAATTTCATGGAAGTTATCTGGGACCCCCCTCTAACATAGGGGATAAACATGAGGTCGCGTGCGGAAAGGTAGTGGAGATAACCCCTCCAAAGTCGGACCAATCATAGTGGAGAACACATATAGAGGACTTGTTTTGGGATTCCGTCGTTTGCATTTGGCATGGGGCTCCGTGGGTCTTGAATCCGTTCGAGGTCCTCGGTTGTCTTCCGAACCATTTTCTCTCGATACCCTTGACAGGTTTCATGCTTGATACCCTGCTCATTGTGGTCTACCCGACTTTTGACTGTACCCGCCTGGTGACTGTTCGTGTCCTGGCAACCTAGTTGCCAATCTTTTTAGGGACATACACAGGTGTCTGCGGGGGTATACCACGGTATCTAGGACATAAATCGAGCCATGCTTTGTAGAGTATACCCAGAGGGTGCTTCCATGTTCGAGTTGCACTTGCACCGGTAAGTTTCTCTAGTGTTGGTTATTGTAACTGTTCTTCCAAATAGTTTAGTGATTGCTTGTCTTATCTCTTAGGGGCTTCTTTTTTAGTGTGTGTTACTTTTGATTGTTTAGAATACCTTAGTGTGTCTTGGATCTTCTCACATAGTAGAGGATCCTAAGCTCTACTGGTCACGAAGGCTTCTTGTCCTGTCTTCGGTTACACTGGAGCCACCCCCGCCACCATTAAGGTGGAAGCTAGACCAACAAGGGTCTTTTGAAGCGACCGGGTTACAAACCTTTGTGCCCGAACAATTACAGGAGGAATCAACCGTTTTGAACCTTGAAGAAGCCACTCTTGGCTCGATTGAAACCCCAACCACTAATATCTTGGAACCATTTATTGTACCAATCCAATTTCACGAACTCCAGACAGTGCCTCACACAGCTATGGAAACAAATGTTGTTACTTCTTTTGGGAATTCTTCAATTCCCACCACAGATGCTACCACATGAGAGTCATCTCCTAACCTACCATTTTCAGTTTGAGCCACCATGTTCTCGGCCGCAACTACATCGCATAGTGGACCGAACCCATCTATGACGGTTTCCACAACCCCCTTCACACCTAGTGTGACAGGCCCTCTGTTTTCATATGGTATGCCTAGTTTAGGTACAAGTCTTGCACTAACCTACTCCACTTTACATACTTTGGGTCTGGGGGAAGGGAGCTCTAGCGCTCCTCTGCAAGGTCACTTTGGGGGCACTCCTGTCCATTTTAACACTTTTTCTTACACAGGAGGTCATATCCCTCCTTCGTCCCCTTCGCTTGGTGGTCCGCATCAGCAATCCGTCGGGCAGCCTACACACAGTAGTTTATTTAGAGCATGGATTCAAGGAAAACCTGCGCAACGTATGCCGGTAGGTTCGACACTCTTTTCTTGGAATGGGATGTTTGGTAACAACACTTTCTCATCCGCTGCTTTTCTGTTTGGGGGCAACCCCATTTTTTAACAATTCACTCCTGCGCAGGGTACTATTCCTGCACAGGGGGCACACATAGTAGGACCTTGGAACTCAGAACAAGGATCTGTTCCCTCCTCTGGAATGTCGTTATGGGGTAATTCTTTCCACAGTCAATGGAACCCTGAATAGACTACTATGCCTCTCCCATCAGGACCGGCATGGGGTAATCCTTCCCAAAGTCCTTCGAACACGATGCATGCCCAACACTCTATGTCCTTTATGGGAAATCAGCCGATGATGTCTCCACAGATGCAAAATTCTTATGCTGGTCAGGGCCATGGTTTCTACCAGAATCCAGGCCAATAGCCAAACTTTTCCTGGCAACCTAGTGCCAGTCAAACTCCAGGACCCTTTTTCCCAGGTTATCAGCAGCAACCCAAATTACCATTCACAGCGAAGTTACACTTGCCAGATTTGACAAGGTTGTTAAATGATCCTATTTGTCACAATCCACATTGACCTCCTATGCTGACGAAGTTACCTTCAGACATTCCAAAGTTCGAGGCCAAGCCTAATGAATATCCAAGTGATCATGTGACTACCTTTCATCTTTGGTGTTCATCTAACTCATTGAAATATGATTGTGTGCAGTTGCGATTGTTTCAACGTACTCTTATTGGGAGTGCCACGAAATGGTACATCGAGCTCAATCACTCAAGATACTCTTCTTTTGGTGAACTGGAGATGGCCTTCCTTAACCATTTCCAGTTACCTGTGAGATACGACACTGGCACAGAGCTGCTCGCCAATTTTGAACAGACAATAGCGGACCATATCTTTGATCATATCCGAGAATGGAGACGTCGGAAGAGTCTAATCAAAGTACCAGTCCCACCAGCATTCCTGCTTGAGTGGTTCCTTAATTCTTTGGTCCCACAATTATCCAAAGATGTCGCAACATTCATAGTTTTCTCTAAAGAAGATGCCATCATGAGGGCTCAACAGTTTGAGCTCATCTATTCTCAGTCTAGTTTATTATACAACATCTTGCCAGATGTGCCACATTCGATACTAGATAAAACTAGACAGAGAGTTGGACCACATGCCGATGGTATTATTGGTTCATCACAAACCAAGCCCGCTGAGCAATTGAAAAAACAGTTGCAACAGTTATCCATACAACACACAGTAGCCAGCCAAACTACTGCTTTTGCTGCTCCCCCTACCCAAATGTCGGAAGTACACAACGTGAAGTCGACTAACCCAAAGGCCACCCAGCAGCCTGAAGGGAATAAAAAACAATGAAAGAAGGGTAAGGGGGATAAAAAACCCACTAATAATGTTGGCGGGGATAACACGGAAAAATGGAAGGCGAGGTATCCATGCAACTTGTGCACGGAAGACCACCCAACCCATCTTTTTCCTCGACTTGCAGAGGCCCAAAAGTTTGTCACACAGCAACAGCAAGCAGTGTTGACTAATCCCTTTCAACATGGGAAAAATCTAACTCAAGCCTCTACAAGCACAGAAGGGGGCAGCCAAGAAACCTACCCTCCTCCAAACAATCCCTCATTCGTGAACGTATATATGGTTAGGGGTGATGATTTCATAACAACTAGAGCACACGACTATAGTAAACCAAGCACTTCTGAGAAGGGTAAAGAAGCTGATCTCCCATCTCTTCCTCTACATATTGAGAAGGCGTTGAGAGAAACAATGACATGCATTCCAAAGGGTGAATTTAAAAAATCTTCTCACAATCCAAACACAAGGGCCGCCTAGAATTACTCTGTGGTGGAGGATTTATCACAAACCCCTTGTGCAATGTCTGCTTTGGAGGTCCTCCAAAGCTTCCCTGCTCAGAGGAAAGCCTTGTTAACCACTTTGGGCTCTACTGAGACTTGTAATCCAGGCACCATCATGTTAGATACAACCGACTTAAAACCTCATCCACCTTACCACGTCACGTTTCAGATAGTAGTGGCTCATCCCACAAAAAATTTTACTCGCAATATTTTTCACACGGTGGTCGACGAGGGTGCCTCGACATGCGTTATGTCGTTAGCATGTTGGAAGGCCATCGGCCAGCCCATTTTGTCTCCATCACCTAGTCTCCTCACTTCTTTCAACGATTGTTCATTCCGACCACATGGCATCATTCCTTCTTTCCCTGTGTAGTTAGGAGGGAAAACCGTGTGTGTCGAAGTAGAGGTAGTCAATGCTCCCCTCGAATATAATCTCTTGTTAGGACGAAGTTGGACTTATGCTATGCAAGATGTGGTTGCTACAGTTTTCCGAGTCTTGTTGTTTCCACATGAGGGTCGGATAGTGACCATTGATCAACTATCTTTCTCCAGACCTGACCCAGCTTTGGGGGCATCCACAATCGTGATGATTGATAATCCTCAACTAGGTGTCATTAACATAGGAGTGGGTTTGTACCCATCCTTGATGGGTACCTTCGATTTCCCACCTCCTCACAATGATATCAAATTTATATCTAATCACCATAAGGTTGAGATTATTCAAGTTTCGTCGTTCCGCACGACTTACTTTAAGGATGCTTGGATTCTTCCTTCCCCATCAACCATGATGGATGAGATGGGGCACTCAGGCATGTCCATTCCCTTGTCTGTCACTGAGGTAGCGTACTCTTTAGTGCAGCAAGATTCAGCTAACCCTGATCCGACTCTTGCACAAGAGTTAGATCCACTTCTGGAGCCTTTTTGGGCTTAGGGTTCTCTCGCTAACGTCAATTCGTTAGACTTCATCTTGCCTTCTGATGAAGCAGTAATCGAAGCAATGACTAGTCCAGACAAACCCTGGGAAGATCTTCATCACAGATCATATTTTCTCCCAGAGTTAAGCTGAATCAAAGAAGGAGAATTCACCGTTACCATGATAGGAGATCAGCCATGTCCTATTAATCTCTTAGCTACGCAAGAAATTTATGCTGAGGGAAATATGGTGACTATCGTTGAAACTGTACCCATCAACATCTCTCAAAACCCTGGCGTCATGGAGAATGTCTTCGTCAGAGCAGATTGCTCCCCCGAAGAGATTCAAATTTACATGGATCTTTTCAAAGAATTCTGTGACGTTTTTGCCTGGTCTTATGAGGAAATTCCAGGTATCGATCTGAAAATAGTTGAACATGAAATCACAACGTATCCTGATGCCAAGCCTGTTTGACAAAAACTTCTTCCAGTCAATCCCAAGAAAGCAGCAGCCATCAAGATTAAGGTTGAGAAGCTGCTAAAGGCAGGTTTTATTTATCCTATCCATTTGACTCAATGGGTGTCCAATCCTGTGCCAGTCAATAAAAAACAAGGCACAATTCGTGTATGTACCGATTTTTGTGATTTGAACAAGGCATGTCCCAAAGATAATTTTCCAATGTCATTCATTGACCAGATCATTGATGAATGTGTCGGTTGTGAAGCCTTTTCTTTCATGGACGGTTTTTCGGGATATAATCAAATCCAAATCAAACTCGAAGACCAGCATAAAACGACATTCATTTTTCCGTGGGGTACATTCGCATATCGTAAGATGCCTTTTGGCCTTAAAAATGATGGAGCCACATTCCAGCGGGCCATGTCTTTTTCTTTTCATGACCTCAAGCATATAGTCAAGGCCTATCTAGATGATTTAGCATCACGCTCTTGCAAGCGAACGGATCATCCCACACACCTTAGACTAACCTTCGAACGTTGTCGCTACTTTAGGATTCCCTTGAATCCAAACAAGTGAAGCTTCTGCGTAACATCAGGATAATTTTTAGATTTCATCATATCAACAACAGGGATCATGGTCGATCCTCTTAAGGTGGAGGCAATAATCCAATTTCCCCCCCCACGCACAATCCTACAACTTCAGAGTCTACAAGGCAAGGTGAACTTCTTACGATGCTTCATCACCAACTATGCCGAAATCACCAAGGGATTTATGCGTTTACTAAAGAAAGACGTCCCTTTTTTCTAGGACGAAGCCACTCAATGCTATTTCGATGCATTAAAACATGCCCTCACAACCGCGCCTTTGCTACGGCCACCTAACTATAACAAAGATTTCTTATTATATTTGGCTGCCACAGAGTCAACCATTGGCATGGTTTTAGTTCAGGAAGATGATTCGTTCTAATACATGATCTATTACCTGAGCCGAGGCCTCGTAGGACTGGAACTCAATTATTCTCATATTGAAAAACTTGTGTTGGCAGTAGTTCATGCTATTCAACGGTTCCATCACTATGTTTTGTTTCGCAAGACCACCGTCATTGTTGGCGTGAATCCATTCCAGTACATGTTGACACGATGAGTTATAGGCAGAAAAATCAGTACACGGATAGTCATCCTCCAAGAATTTGACATAGACTTTGTTTCAGCCAAGTCCAAGAAGTCATTGTTCTTCGCAAAGCTTATTTCGGAACTTCCGGTTGCGTTGGGTGACGTTGTGCCTAAGGAATCGCCTATCCGCGGAGATTTGTTTTTGATTGCATCTTCAGACCCCTGGTACAGAGATATACTTATATATCTCCAGACTTTGAAATTCCCCACCTTTGCTTCTCGTGACGAGCGTCGACGGATACGCCATCAGGCTAAGAATTATCTCATACTCGATGATATGTTGTATCGGAGAGGTGTAGACTACATCTTACGTCGATGTCTCACTCATGAGGAGGCCATCATCATGCTCAACAATTTCCATACTGGAGCTTGTGGCGGTCATTTATCTGGGTTGGAAACAACCCAAAATATTTTACGAGCAGGTTACTTCTGGCCGACACTTATTAAATATTGTATCGAATCGGTCAAGAAGTGCTATCTGTGCCAAATCTTCTCTCGGAAGATGAGGGCACATCCCACTCCTATGTTTCCTGTCATCACAGTTGGTCCCTTCACTAAGTGGGGGATTGACTACACTACATGCAACCCCCCATCAGCAAGGGGGCACCACTATATCATCATAGCTGTCGACTACTTCACTAAGTGGGTCGAAGCTATGCCAACATTTAAATATGATGGAGAAACTGCAGCTCTCTTCTTTTTCAACCAGATCATAGCAAGGTTCGGAGTCTTGAGAGAGATTGTCACTGACCATGGAAGTCACTTTCAGAACCAAATGATGTCTGAATTAACATCAAATCTTGGGTTATGGTAGGATCATTCATCACCTTACTACCCCCAAGACAATGGGCAGGTGGAAGCTGTAAACAAAACTCTTAAGACTATTCTACAGCGAACTATCAACTCGGCCAAGTCAAATTGGCATTTGATGTTATACTCAGCATTATGGTCTTACCGAACATCTGTTAAGACTGCAACTGGTTTCTCACCTTTTCAACTTGTTTACGGGCTAGAGGCAGTCTTTCCCATTGAATGTCAAATCCCATCTCTAAAATTGGCAGTACAGTTATTGCCAAACACTTCTCCGCTTGAAGAATGATTAGTACACCTGGAGAAGCTCGATGAGCAATGTCACGATGTGGCCTTGGCCAACGAGGCTCACAAACATAAGTTCAAGTGTCAATATGATAGGTCCATTAGTCCTCAGATTTTCTCTGAGGGTGACCTTGTCCTGGTCTATGACCAAGATAAGGACCCCCTGGGGGCAAGAAAGTTTAAACCCATGTGGTTCGGACCCTTCATTATAAAAGAGGTATTAAAAAAGGGCACTTATTGTTTGGTTGATTTTGAAGGGAATTCTTTGGCAGAGCCTAGAAATGGGCTCTACCTCAAGAAGTATTACTCATAGACAGGTCACTGTGGGTAACTTTTTGTAACATATATATAGTCTTTGTACTATTACTTTTTAAGTTTCTTTTAAGTGTTATGGACGTGTCATTGATGTTATCTTTCGTCAATATGGCAGATGTCAAGTGATTCCAAGGTGTTCGTTGGGTATACAGATGGTGCTAGTCGGCACACGTGGAGGCTTGCCTCCGCAGCTTGGGTAATCTTTTCACCTCAGGGCCAATTGTTATCTTCCGGAGGTATATGCTTAGGTGACACCACAAATAATGTCATCAAGTATAGTGCAATTATTGAGTTGCTTCTTGATGCCTTGTCATTGGGTATCTCTCATATCCGAG
The DNA here is from genome assembly GCA_000966675.3 of Picea glauca. Lineage (NCBI taxonomy): Eukaryota > Viridiplantae > Streptophyta > Pinopsida > Pinales > Pinaceae > Picea > Picea glauca. Next base: position 79,199 of record JZKD02S1367706.1, read on the forward strand.
TCTATCTCGACACTCAACTGGTTGTGTTGCATCTAAACAGAGTATATTGGGTTCATGATCCAATTTTACACCAACGATTCCTTAGGGTACATCTCTTAGAACAAAACTTTGATTATATTACATATTTTCATGTTCCTAGGAGATTAAACCAAATTACAGATACTCTAGCTAATCAAATTTTGGATTGGCATCTTACACATATATGAAAGAACATTGACATAAACATGTAAATACATTTTTGCACACAGAATCCATAAGACACAAAAATTAAAAACCATATATAACATCATAAAATAACCAGAGTACATAGATGGATGCAAGCACCTCAAAAATGGGTAGTAACGAGTCACCAGGCTTATGCCCTCAAAAAATATATACAAGTAGGTGCTTTTGGCACATAAAAAGTCTAAGTAGGTTCAGGGCCTATGGGCCATGTTATAATCATCCACAGCATGGGCTAAACGCCTAAACAATCAGACCCATGTACGAGGTGCCCCCAATACATGAGGCTGCATGGATGGCGACAAGTCCTCTATCTCTTCCATTGGGACTGTGCGAGTGAGCGCAGTGAAGTTCCGCTCAACTCATCTAAGGACTCTCTCGGCCTCTCCAGCTAGGATTTTCCTTTCTACTGCTGCTCCCCTAACAGCTACAGCCGCAGATTCTAGCCATGGACAACGCCTATTCTGTTCATAATCGGCAGGTCGCACGGATCCCACATCTGCATGCAACAAACATTTATTCATCAAATACTCTAGCATACAAAAAAATGATATATATAACAAAAATGACATAAAAATTACATATGCAAACAAAAAAAACTACAAAGGTGGAGACTTACCCATCTCCCCTCGCTCCTCACCAGGAGGCACAGGTATCTCAGGATCTCTAGAGAAATCTATCCCTGCATATGGGTAGTCCTCAATCACAGGGATCTGTCGTGATAGCCAAGCAAAGAAATCATCATCGAAGGACTCAACAGTCCTTCCACCACCCTGTCATGGCAGTAATACTGCCCATGTACACACTGCAGGGAAATTGGCCTGATGTCCTCGTACTACAACCTGAGGACTAAAACTCGGAACTCTCTCAAAAAAAATGAACACAAGATGGTCTCGAACCCGAATTTCCTTTGTGCCCGTTGTCGGAAATTTGTCAATTGTCTCTTCATGCACTCGAGAAGTGTGGTACTCCAGTCAAAAATTTGTGCATTCATGCACTGGATGGCACAGTTTATCTATGCGCGAGACGCCTGATGCAAGGCTGCTGAGATGGTAATGCGCCCAATCAGTAACAATACAGTCTATAGTGCTAAGCTAGTAATCTTACTAATAGGTACCTGGGAGCCCACACAGTCAGTCCCAGCCTCACAATGCTCAGCTATCAATTCCAAGATCTTGCTCAGCTCTGCAGGAAACATCTGGAAGTTGATTGGTTCCCCTCTCCTTGAGAGGCCAGTCAGAAAGTAGATATCCTCGGTGGTGGGCACCAGTGATTGCCCCTCTAGCATAAATGCCTCTGCATCAGGGTGCCAGTAGTCAATCAAGGCATTCAGTAGCCTTGGTTGTGCGCGCATAAATGGACATAGAAAGAATTTGAGTAAACCACATTGCATTAACATGGCCACAACATTCGGATCTGCTACAGCCAACTCATTGATTGCCTCATGCTCCCTTTCCCTCCACTGGACATACATCCTGCCAACACAACAAGGAGAAGGAGGGTCAGTACTTGCTTTTGGTTTATTTTTCACTACAAAAGGGGGGTACACGCTGGATGTAGAGGTGACAGTCGCGTGTACACGCGGGTAGACTTTACTTTGCCTGAATGTACACACGGCCTGTCTAGAGACAACCCGCGTGTACCTAGGACCGACCTTTTTAGGGTCGACATCCACCCAAAAAATAAACTAAAAAACAAAAGTGAAGTATCGAATAGCTAAATAAGGGAGTTTGTACTTACTTGGTCCAAGAAGAAGTTTGTTTCGTCCACTGTAGCTCCCAGAATCACTATTTTTGGCAAAGGGGGTCTTTTGGCTCCAGAGTCAATTTCCAAATCAGCAATGGTGATAATAAGCTGCCAGCTTCTATTTATAGACTTTTTGGCCTCTTTTTGTCACTTTTTTGTCCTCCTTATCAGTTTCTTTATACCAAAAACCATTTAGAGTGATTCAGGAGTTATATGGGAGGGATTTGATCAGGTATTGGGACATTTTTTTGAGTTTTGAGAAAATATTGACGGTCCATAAAAAAAATTGAAAATCAACTTGAGCATATAGGTTAGGTTACCACCTCGAATTTTGTGCCTTGTTGTCTTTTTCCTCTGCTATAGGATCGATCCCATCAGGTTGTGACACGGAACCATCATATTTTCTTTAGAAGTGTCACAGCTTGGCGGTAGAGCTTACCAGAACATGGATGCCCTAGGTAGGTCCTGGTTGCATTATGGTGTCCATGTTGTTTCTAAAAACACTGTAGGCTCGGGAGTCCGTATAGTCTTTCTTGAATATGAGTTTGAGCCTCATTTTCATGCTTCTTTTTCGCTCTTTGTCTCACCCTCAGGACTCCCAAAATAACGGGTCTCCTTTTAGGCCCTTTTCAGACCCTCTAAAAATGAAAAGATTGTCGAGTGATCTTGTGGCCTTTCATGCTCGTTAAACTAAAATTTGAATTCACGTCTGTCCAAAGGTAGTTTACCCCTTTTTCATTCTGGACGGTCAACTGTACGAACAAAGGTATACTCTATCGAATTCCCATTATATAGAAGAGTACTCTCAGGTATAATTTTATTCCTTTTTCGGGCCTGAGGGACTAAATTTATGAAAAAGAAACCCCCATGGAGTCCATAGTTAAGAGCTTTTCAGACTCCCTAAAATTTAAAAGATCGTTGAGTGACCTTATTCTTTCACACTCGTTAAATTGGTCTAGAAGAATATTTCTGACGGAGTCCATAGTTAAGCTTTTCTCAGACTCCTTAAAAGTGAAAAAATGGCCGAGTGATCTTGTCCTTGTCACACTCATTAAAATGGTTTTGAATTGACATCTAATCGGTGCTAGTTTACCCCTTTTTCGAACCGACTAGACTATTGTCGAAAAAGGTACCCCAGCGGAATCTTCTTTTATGCTTTTTTAGACTCTCTAAATATGAAAAACCACCGAGCTTACCTTCTCTGGGATCGTTAAACTTACATTGAAGGATGTTACCATTGTGTGTTCTATCAACCACATTTGCATACCTTATCCACCAGCCTTGTGATAGTTTGCTTCTGCATCTTAACACCTTTGGTCGCCGGAAGATTTTTCCTGAGTATCATTTTCCCAGAACATCAGTCTTGTCCTTATGCCTTGAGCTTGTATGTTTGTAGTACTCGTTCCTCCATTGTAACATAATATTCCTTTATTCTTTTTCCAAAAATTATCGAAAAGAACAAAAAAATCAAATATACCCCAAAAAGAGGATGGGAAAAGTATTTTCTTTATTGACAGCATAATGCGTCGCCCTTGGATAAAGCACATATGTTCATTTGTTCATCAAACTATGGGATGTAGTACGACCTTAAGAAGATTTTCTCGCTATATAGAGTTGTGTCCTTGTTGGCAGCCAGTTCAATTTTTTCCATTTCCCTGTAAGATGCCTACACCTATGTCTTCTAAACTTCAAATCGTCGTCGCATTTTGCAAATAGACGATATTTTCATTTCTTGCGACACTTGCAAATTGGTCTCCATTTAGTTTTCACGACTGCAAGCGTGAAAACTCCTCCATTGTTATTTGAACTGTCATGATCTTTTCATTGATATTTTGAATGGCACTTACCTTTGGTTTATTATTAAGTGGCTAAAAGGATTTTCAAACTATGCCCATTTGGACATTTTTATATTGGTTGCATAACTTGATTTTATTAAACTGGTAGGGCATTGAGCATATAGATTTATATTGTGTGGGACTTGCCTAGTCATCAAATTGCATAGGGGTCATGGTTTATTTTTGTTTTTATATATATATAATGTGATCCTTATGTTATTTTTTTTATAACTCTTGGCTTGTCAATTTTATGAAATCGATTGTCACGAGGTTTTAAAATGTTTGATTACACATTTATGCAATGGCGCATGTTTAACTTTTGGGATTGATTTCACATTGAATATTCATGGTTTGAAAGATTATGGCAATGGCACGTTGGCATATCACTCATCGTTTGATTTTTTGGTTGGCCGAATAGTATGGTTTTGAACTATGTTATGATTGATTGAACAGAGGATTAATTGGCAGTTGTACTTTTCCATTACTATTATGCTTGGCGGTGAATAATTCCACCACCCTCGCATGCGCACATTAGTGCTTCCCCTTTGATCGTTCGTAGCTGTTAGCCCAAATGACACTGCTCCTGTGTGTTGGTAAATGTGAACCAAACCCTTACCATGTGCTCGCACCATGGCTCCAGTCGTGAGGGCTGAACCCAATGGTAGCCAGGCTCTGTTGATGTTCGACAGTGCCCACAGTGACCTCGAGGACAATGGGTGGCTTCTGTTCATACAAAAATTTGATGGTTTTAACCTCTGCATTGCTAGGAAATTCTCCATGACCTTTGATGGTTGTCGAGCCAAGGTCGGCGATGTTCAATTGCAAATTGACGAGCAGTTTATTAGTCTTTCTATGGGTTTGCCTATCACTGGACAATGATGGTCCAAGAATTGCAAAGTAGAAGAGGTCCCTTGGACACTGCTCTTCCAGTCGCATAAGGTTAGCTCCTGTGATAAAGGTTTGCCCGTGACCATGCTGAAACATCGTTGGCATGAGTTATTGATGATTATCAAACAGTTTATCACCTGCGAGGGTCGGTACGGGTTTGTTTTCTTACACCACCTTCGTTTGCTTATGGTTTTTATGGGTTATCATCTCAATATGCCTTATTACTTGCATAGAAGCCTGTTTAAAGTGTCAAAGAAATACAAAAGGAACCAGGCTGATAGCATCCTTTTTCATTATGGGCTGGTTAAAATTATTGTTGTCTATCATTTGGGGTTACACGGAGACTGTTGGAACGATTTTCTTACTCGGAATGATTTTGTGAATTCAAACCCACCACAAGTTGAAAAACCTGTGGTGAGCGAAGACAAGACTGTACCCCCAGTACCCTACAGTATTCTGTTACCTAAACCCTTACCCGACTTACCTATCGACCTACCCCACTCTGTGACCAAGGATGTCAAGACTGTTAAGCCTGTGGGAAAGAAGCCTAAAGATAAACCTACTGCAAATGCCAAAGGAACAAATAATGCCCGTTTAATTTCTCGGATGGCGAGAAACAAGCCAAAACCTCCTTTCAATCCTAACCCTATCGTGTTAAGTGAAGACTCCAACTCGGAAGTGGAGAGTTTCTTGGCTAGTGAATATCCCTATTCGGAAGGTTTGTGTGTCGAACCCTCGTATGACTTTGTGTCGAACCTACCCCCTTGCCTACAAAACGACCCTAACTACCCAGGCATTAAGTTGCCTTGTGAAAACCCCGGTCATTCATCCAAACCCTCTCCTGCTCTGCCTCAACCTACAGTGCCACCCTGTGATCAATGCAGCTCATGGTTAGAGAGGTATTATAATGATGTGCCTATGCTACTGTCAAGAATTCACTCTTTGGAGGACCAGGTTGCACAGCTTACAAGTCAAAAGGATAAGTTGCAAGCCACTGATAAGAAACAGAGGATGACAGGCTCTATCTTGTTTAAAAATGTGGAGTCATCTACAGCGGTCATGAATTCTAAGTTGGCATAATTTGAGCAGCCTCACTGGTATGTTCTATCACTTGTTTATATAACGAATTTGAATTCTTTGAATAGTTCTGTTAACGGCATTGGTTGGCTCTGTTATATTATATGCATTCTAGACATAGTTATGTTTTGATTAATGAAATTCGTTTTCCTAGTTTAGCTTCGATTGTATTTTTCATCGATTTGATTGGATCTTGGTGTGTATTTGATTGGTTTCATTTAGCTTAAATTGGATGCTCTGTTGCTAATGGAAATCGTTTGTATCTATTATAGACACAAGTTGTTTCTCGTATTTCAATTTTGAACACAATCAAGTTTCAATTCGAATTTAATGTATACGATAATGGTTAACTGTTATGGTTTTATGTTCCATATGATTTTCGACCAATTCGAATACAATTCAATGTGATTCTGTGCAAATTCACCCAAATCGTGAATAGATATGATTCATAATAGTTATACCCATCCGGTTGATTCGCATTGATTTACTCCACTATGTTATCAGTTTGATTCATATTGCAATGAATATGCTGTTTAAATTTGATTTGAAGAATGAAAGTGACTATATCCAGGTTCACGATTTGTTTCTATAATTAAACTCAGTCGTGATTTGATTATTTTCCCAGCTGGTAATTATAACCTCTGTTAATTCTATTAAGATTGCGATCATGATTTATCGATCCTATCTGTTGACTGTGTAAGGATCCATCACAGAATTGGTTTGGTTGATGCTTTTAAGTATGATTTCATTTGAACATAATCGAAACAGTCTTTCTATCTTTACATTCGATTGAACGATTTGAATCTTTTGCTGCATCATTATAGCTATGACAGGTGGAAATTGGTTGTGTTGGATTAGATTATGTCACATACGATATCACTCATTATTGATTTCATTTGGATATGAAACAGTATTGTTACAGTTTGACCCGATTTTATGGTAAAAGAAAAACAGAGTATTCTTACCCCTGTTTTCGATTGAATCACTTTTGATTTTGTTTAATTTGAATGATAAAATCATTTGGATCATTAGTGATTCGTTTTTAATGTTTATTGAAAGAAAATTGGTTTGGATTATTTTAAAGAGATTTGATTTGATTTCTATTTGATCCCGTATGCTATTTTAGACTAGCTACAGAATCAGATGATTTTGTAGCTAAGTCTATAAGATTAGATTTTTATTGTTTTGTTAATAAAATATCTTTCTAACTTGATATTTTTGGTCTATTGCAGATCAATTCGAAATTGTAGTCGATTTGATGAGTAGTTAGGGGATATTTGAAATATTTCACTTGCATTTTAGTTTACTAGTTTAGTTGATTTTGGGAATATCTCCCAGATTATGTAAAACAGTTTGATATTATCCACAGGGAGGTTTTACCCTGTGGAGAGACTTATATATACTTATTATTTTTGTAATAATGAACATCCTCATTCGTGGGAGAACAAGGATATGGAGTTTTAATACAGACTAAGGCAGAATTTGGTGTTTTGTTACAGCTTTAGCTTCTCATGATATCAATATTTTGTTTCATGTTGTGTATATCAATTTGTATCTGGTTAATGACTACTTTAGCTATCTTAATCATTTGCAAATGATATAATTTTAATCACATTAATCCATATCTGATTTCTTCCAAGCATTTAAAAAACATAGCAATTGCTTAGTTTAGTTTGTGAACGACGGATTTCTCTTCTTCATGAGTTGAATTATTAAATATAAGTTTTTGCATAACAGGTTTCCCTTATTGCAGAGATTTATAAATCATATAAGTTATGATATTTTATGTCTTGTTTTTCCTATAAACAACTCAAAGAGCAGCGCAGCTTATCATTTACAAGAATCTTATGGACTAACCGGTGCGATTTTACTTCCTCCGACCAGCTTCGAAGTCATCATACACATGGCAAATTAGGAGTGTTTCCAGGTCAGTTTGTCATATTAGTAGTTTAGTTTAGATATTAGTTTAGTTAGATTTATAGGTAGAATTAATATATTAGATCGTTTAATTTCAGTAAGTTTTATTTCTTATTCATAAAATCATAAAAATCAAAAATATCTCTAGTTGTCTTAGGGCAGAAAGCAAATGAGTTTTACAGGTTTTATTCAAATATGCAACTTGTAGATAATGTATATTTGTGAATAAGTTGTAGTATAACAAGTAGTTAGACGGTTAATTAATAGAGTTAGTGTAATAGTAATTAGTAGAATAGTTAGATTAGTTTATATTTAGTTTTAATTTATTTAGTAGTTTGTTTTAATTAGATTAGTGTATTAGATTGTTTTTATTTATAGTTTTAGTTCGTTTTAGTTTGTTTTATTTAGATTAGTGTATTAGATTGTTTTTATTTATAGTTTTAGTTCGTTTTAGTTTGTTTTATTAGTTTTAGTTTGTTTTAGTTTGTTTTATTTGTTTTAGTTAGATTAGTTTTCTCTTTGGTTTTCTTAGGATCTTAGAGCAGCCAACGGAGCTGTTAAACCCGTAAGGGTGGTTCATTCCAAATGGCTTGGGTTATTTAGACAACCCCGGACCGGTTCCACTCTCTCAATTGACGGATGGACAATTTCGCCCGTCAACATTCCTCCACCGTTTGGTTATTCTTCCAAACATATGGAGAGTTTGTGTTGCCTCCTGCTTCATAGAATTATGATTAACATATATGATGTCTGCGTCTTATCACTTGTCGTTCTATTGTCCAAGGGAAGTTTGTCACTAAGCCTGAGTTGGCCCCTCTGCAATATGTCTCTTGTCCGCATACCCGGCCATCCTGAACGTCCAATCAAGTCCTTGTTCGAAATCACTGAAGCCTTCAGTCCGATCGTCAATATTATCAAGTCCATGACCGATGAGCCGTCGAATACCTCTGGGTAGTGCAGTCGTACACTCATATTACACTCCTACCCAATTTTTGGAATATTTTGAAGTTGTTGCTCGAGCTCTGAAGTCCAGCCATCAGGCAGAATCAGCTTCTAGAAGATGGATACTCTATATGTATATCTTTCTGATTTCAAGATGTAGCTCCATTGTTTATTATTCACGGCTACTCTTTATAGTTATTTGACATGGATCTACAGTGTATTTGATTGGTAGCCATAGTTCTATTTTATCCCGAGCATGGTTATGCCCACCTCGGTGAGACATTTCTATTTTGCAGATGGCACCTCCTGGTTCCTGATCCTTGGGCTCAATCGTTCGGCACATCAATAAATATTGGTAATGTATTTTGGCCATCAGATGCTCTTCTGACCTCACACATTAGGGGGCATCTGTTATAACCCTAAATTGCACCACACATGCTTACCTAGCATCAGGCCAACTCATATCCCTTATTTGTCAAAAATATGTTGAACAACTTTTTGAAAATCCTCTTGTGTCAAGGCCCAGGCACTCTAACCCATTACTGCACACATGTACATGCTGGCTGACTCACAACAGCCCGCATGTACCTAACAAATCATGAAAAAAGGAAATTTTCCGACAGAACAAAAAGCTATGGGTCAGTTAACTGAAACTCCCGGCCATGCATGGTCGAGGGTTCATCCAAAACCCTAGCTCCTTCTAGCCTATAAAAGAAGGGGTAGGGGTACCATTTGGAGGATGAAAAAATATAGAGAAGAAACGAAGGCCATTTACGTAATCCATTGTCCCAACCCTTTAGCCTTTCCTCATGCCAAAGGATATTTAACGCAAAGTAGTTGAAGGACAGAAGAAGAGGAGCCTAGGATCAGGTTCAAGGAGCGGTGGTCGGTCTCAGATTTTGTAAGTTGATTCACTTTCAGTAATAAAAAGAATGCTTTTCCCATCCCAATGCATGAATTGTCTATGGTTTGATTAATTTACGCTTGATTTCTAACCCTTGAGTATAGAAGTAGCATGCATGCATAGTTGTTGTTTGTCTTGAGTGCAGGTTATCTTTGGAAGGAGCAGCACAAGAAAGTAGTCAAGCACAACGGAGGATCTACATCGAATGTCAGTAATAAGGTAGGTGGTCCTTTTCCTTGCATTTATTGAGAAAAATAGATTTAGATCTTGGGATGTAGGTAAAAAAGTAGTTTCTATTCGGGCAAATCTGCATGCAAGTCTGACCCTAGTTTGCTAGTCTGTAGGGCATTTTTCCCAACAAAAAGTCTTCACACCACTTGAATCCATATCTTATGATACCTATATCAGAGAAATCACTTTACTCAAATCGACGATCAGATCGGCTTCACAGTTGATGGCTGTGATTTCTTCCTCAGAACTCTGAATCAGCCAGCTCCATGAAATGGGCGCTAGCTTCTCTTCTTAGGCATGCCTCCCACATGACCTTAGGCTATGACCTAGGGCTCAACTCCATTCTTCGAAAAATTTGCTCCTTGCTCCTTGCAAATCCTTTGAATCGGGAATCCATGAATTTGCTTATCAGTCACCATGTGCTCTTATGGATATACGACCATGAAATTATCTACTAGATCGACCTTCGGGATCTTTTCACATTGCTCATCTCGGAAATCCTCCAGTGATTGTTTCTGAATTTCATATTTGGCGATGCATGTCCCTTGGATCGAGGGCCCATGCTCACTCCGGGTTTCGGGTCTTCAGAAGTTTGTTGATGCGCCTGCAATGATCAACGACTCCTTCTGAATTTAGATCGACGACCCATATTGGCTCTAGCTTTTGGGACTTCAGACCTTTGGATGAATAATTATTACAATCCTCCGTAGTCTCGATTTCCACAATGATTTCCCACCATCGATCTCTCCCCAATGCAATCCGACGATTGATACTTAACCTTTGCTTGATCTTTAATTATGGGGCTTCTTCTCTAGCACTATACCTCGAACAAATTTGTAATTTTGAATTCCTGAAGGATGCTAATATGAGATTCATGGGGGATCTCCACCGTTGAAAACTGAACCTGCTTGTTTACTATATTCGAGTCCACAATGGATCGCTTTGAGTGTTGCGCTTTGTGCCCATGGCTGCTACCTGTGTAAACAATGACTTGGATGACTTGTTGTGGGATCGGGAAAACAAAATGATTAGTAATTGAAAAAGAAATGGTGACAAGTGTTCATCCTTAGAGAAAAATAGAAAATCTTTGGGCCAAGACCTATTCAGGTAAGACATAAGGGAAACCATGCCTTTAAACAAAGAGGGAAGGATGACTTTTACCAGTTGAAGGGAAAGAATTTTAGGACCTAGTCTGCAAAAGAGAGATAGAGATAGGGTAAGGATACAGACTTAGGTATCAATGAAAAACACCTATGACCCCTAATAACTTCATGTGATAAAGGGTTGATTACAGGTTGATGCATGGTTGATGCATGGTTCAAGTTATTGGTACAGGTTGTTTGGTGCAGGTTGATTGGTATAGGTTTACAACAGTATATCTCACAATCATAGTGTGATTTAATGGTTCCATCATTCTACTTATACTTCAGGGCGGTTGGACGGGGCAAGGATATGTGGTTGTAGCCACCTTCTAGTTGTAGCCGAAGAACATAGGGGGTTGTAACCTCCTTTTGGTTAGATCCAGAGAATTGGGGAGTTGGAACTTCCCTCAGGTTGTAGCCTGAGAAACTAGGGGGTTGGAGCCTCCTTCCAGTTGTTGCTTGAAAACAAAGGAAGTTAGTGCTTCGAATGAATGTAATTCTAAAAGACATATAAGAAAAAGCATTATGTGGTTTTCTCCTGGTTTGGGTTGCCACGTAAAACATTGGTGTACTGTGTATGTGTGTGATTTCTCATTTGTTCATTGTTTATTTACTCTGCAACTATTGGATAATGCTACATTGATATAACACTTGCATATTGTGGTTAAAAAAGGATTGAATTTCTCTATTATTGATTCACCCCCCCTCTTAGTAATCCAACAATTGGTATCAGAGCCGGTTCCTTCAAGAATCAATTTAACCACTGAAAGGTAGATCGTGAAGAGAAACAACATGTATAAACATGGAATACCACAGTTTAATGGACATAAGTATGCATTCTGGATCAGAAGGATGAAAAAATATATACAGGCACAAGGATTTGAAATTTGGCAATCTATAGTAGATGGATACAAAGAACCAGCAGTTCTGACAACAAGTGAAAGAGCAATAAAAATCCGTCAAAATAATTCCAAAGCCACAAATGCACTTCTGAATGGTCTTGGTGAATCAATATACACCAAATTTATGCATTATAAATCCACTAAAGAGATTTGGGACAAACTTCAAAATATTTATGAAGGAGATTCAAAAGTCAAAGCAGCAAAGCTTCAAACTTACAGAGTTTAGTTTGAACAACTAAAGATGAAGGAAGATGAGAATATTGAAGCTTAATTCTTATGATATGATGAAATAATAAATGAAATCATAGGATTGGGAGAAGAAATTAAAGAATCTGTAATTGTTCAAAAGGTGCTACGATCTCTTCCTATGAGGTTTGATCCTAAGATATTAGCACTAGAAGAAAGAGAAATATAGACTCAATAAGCATGGATGAACTACATGGAATATTCACAGCATATGAAATGAGAACTGAACAGGAAAATCCAGATATAAAAGAAGAAGCTTTCAAAGCATCCAAAATGTCAAAGAAAAAGGGAAAGCAAAAATAAAAATAACATAGCAGCAATATTGACATCTTGGAAGATGATGAAGATGTTAATACTGAGAGGGACGTGAATTAGTATCAAGTACAATTTAAAAACCTTTTTCAACTTATACTTAAACAATTCAATTATATCCAATGAGAAACGAACAATAGTATAAAAGTTACACCAATACACCACAATACACCATGCACAATATATGAGAAATAATCAATAGTTATTATTCAAGGGAAGTAATGACTTCCAAAGGTAGCTACAGCTTCCAAATGTAAAGGGAGGTATAAACCTACAAGAGGAATATAAAATCCTCTAATATCAAGAAAGGGTTGACCTCTCCATCCTTTCCCCTTCCTTCCACCCAAGAATATATGAGAGATAATAAAACTTTACATTAAATCATCAACCAACCATCACATAGAACCTGATAATGCTTCGTGAGACTTCTTCAATTTTTGAAATTATTAAATTATTGGAATACTTTGATCCTGTATATAATATTACTCAATGTATTCTCTTAAACTTCTCCAAGTTTCACTCCTTGAATCCTCCCCAAAAAGAAGTTATAGAGAGAATGGTAGACCTTGTTCAATTCTGGTTTATTCAGGAGACTGAACTTGTACAAAATGCCCCACGCTCAATATTTAACATCCGATTCTAAAACTCGCACACAAGAAACTAAAGTCCGTACTATTTCCAATTCAATTTTGTCCCACTGCATTTGGATTCTCTATGAATAAGTTATGATTGTGTTACCTGGAACACCTGTTTATTGACTAGCTTTAGGACTGGTCAAAAACCCTATCTTCCACATAGTGTATCTCCATAATTATAGTGAATAAAGAGATGAAACTTTTACCAAAGGTACCTTGGTATGTCCTCTCAATACCATAGCAATTTCACCATCTGAATCGTTCTATAAAAAAATGTTATAGCGAAAATGGTAAGATGGCCTGAAAATAACATACCTTAGAACACATCACCAAAATAATTCATCCTCCCTTTAAATCCGACCCTTTTTACTTCTGATTTCCTCTAAAATTCAACTTGTGTGTCAAATGAATGTATAATGATATGTATTTATACCATTTATGTCACTTCCTTTTAACATTAGGGCCAA
>JZKD02S1367706.1:174492-200721 GCA_000966675.3 Picea glauca
CTCATGGAGAAAGTTAGCTTGAGCTTGGGTTAGCTTTGTTGATTCTTGAGCTTGTTAGCTTTGATTTGGTTAGAGTGGCTTTGAGATTTGCTTTGTCAAGATAGATTGTGAGTAGTCATCATATATATGGTTTCAGAATCCTTGAAGCAAGAAGTGTGTGGGGAACGAAGGATAGTTGGAAGGGACCTTACAACATCAAGGCCATGGTTTTAATCTCTCTTTCACATTTAATATGATACAGTAATATGATTATTTCCTATAAAAACTTGTTGTGTTTTATTGTATGATTCCTTGATCACATACATAGGTTTATATTGAGTTTATGCTATCGCTATCACTTTGGTTGGTTTGTGTTGTTTTGATCTTGACTATACGAGAGCACTGGAGCGAAGCGGAAGCAACAAAGACTATAGGAAGCGATCATACAGTATGTTCATGATTCTTGCCTCTTGGTAAATTCAATACTTAAACTTAAGGAAAGCGTCATATTCTGTCATGTTTTGTTCTAGATCCAGGTGGATCTAGGGAGATCGGTTTGTGTCCGCACCTATGGATTTATCCTATAACAAATATTAATTTTGCTTTTTTTACAAAATCAAACAAATCATAGAGAATTCTTTTTTATTTATTATTATTATTATGAGATTCAAAATGAAAAAAGAATTTAATTAATTAATATCACCAAATGATTTTATGAAAATGAGAAACCAACCAAGATATTAATTGATGAAGTATTGAATACATTATTCAAAATAGTCAAACTTGCTAATGAGGAAAAGAATGAACACATAATCATAATTTAAACGAAAGTAAACATTTGATAAAAATTAACGTTTTTGTTTAAATTGAGATTTGTATGCTTGTTTCTAACTTTTGACATATACTCTTGTAATGAATGTCTCATACTATAGTGAATGTATTAAGTTTGTCTCAAATCAAGCCAAGGTATGGAACTATTTGAAAAGGTGGATTATGTAGCTCATTATAATTATCAAGATTCTAATGAGGGTGACGCAAACCTATCGGCCCTCAGGCCGAGATCCGCTCACAGGATCGTTCTTTATCTCCCTCGAGTCGAATCGACTCTTTAGATTCCCTGCTGGAATCACAAATTATCGATCCACAGGTCCTTTTTGGTAGCTTCCCTGTGAAAACAACACTGTGACCAAGGCCTAACCCAAAAGGTGCTTGTCTCAACTCGCCACTCGCGAGTTCGTGAGTCGAGGCTCCTGACTCTCCCTTTTCAATCTCGCGATACCTGAAATAGATTTTCCCCTGTCAGTGCCTTCCTTGCGTGACCACTGGCTAGGCTAATTTCTAGCACCTCTCGCTACTCACACCTTTGTGAGTTCAAGTGTCCAATCTTGGCACCTTCCCTTAACGAAACCCCGAGAAGCAATGTTGAATTTTCTCCTTGTGTTCTCATTACTCACGACTTCGTAAGTCGAAGGGTTGAAATCTCATTCCCTTATCTCACGAATCCCTGAGATGCGAGAGTTCAATGGGTATTGACTCCTTTCACTAGGTAACACATGTCTGCCTATCTGACGCATGGGCCCACCTTGCGATTCTACCACGTGTCCCTCATGCCCGGCTTTGGCACTTCGCAACTTCGCTTCCCGAAGCGCTACCTCCTTTGTATCCCAACACCCGAGGTGTCGAGTTCCTGAACTCCTCGCTACTCCTTATCGCAACTCGCGACTTCGGGACTTTATAGACAAAAGTATTAACTTCCTATCCGCCGATATGCCGAAATGTCGAAATCCCGACATGTCATCAACGCGGGTCCCACAACAGAAATTACTTCCTTTTTGGAGTTTCAAACTTCGCGACTTCACGAATCCTGATGCTAAGATTTCGATTCTTCAACCCACGAAACCCCAAAATGAGATTACGTGAATGATCCAACGGCCTCTGTTGGCTCAAATCCTACGACTGTCCTAGCTCCTCGCGATCTCACCACTCGCGACTTGGAGCACCCAATCTTTGGGCTCTCACTTTGCGAACCTCCGAGTTCGCGAGATCCCTTGATCTCTGCCACCTGTCCTCCTCCGATGGACAGCTACGATTCTCTCATGACTTCGCCACTCACGAAGTTGAAGGACTTCCCTTTCTGACCTTCGATGTTTGAGTCCCCGATATGGGTGATCTCGTGACACGTGTCCTCTTTCTAACGGAGGGCTCAAATTCTTTCGCGGTTTCGTGACTTCACCTTTCGCAACCTCGCGAATCTTGATGCAAAGGTTTTAAACCATAACTCCCCTGCTCCTCTGCATGATTCGACGGCTCTCAGGACTTTGCGAATTATCCACGGAGAATTTCGACCGTCCAATTCCTCCTTAACAACTCCTGCGAAATGAACAAGTATGCCTTCACGAAACTTGTCCACCAGCAAAACAACATCGTTGTGCCTTTTTACAACACTTTAAAGCACTAGCCCTCTTGAACTTCTCTTCGACAACTTCGAAGACTCTATCCCTCCTGAGATTTCTCCACAATTCGAGTCTTCGAGAAGACTCCTGCATGCACTCCTTGCGGAAATTCTTCAAATACTTCCAAGTATTTGAACATCTTCAACTCTGCGCACTCCCTGTGACAACAGTCCTTCAACAATTTTGCTCAGGTTATAACCCTAAAACTCCACTCGGCCTGCGCACTCCTTGCACGGCTCCTATTCTTAAATTGCACTTCTATGAGAATTAGAACAATGGTATCCCTCCTGATCTTGCAGAGATGAACTCTGACTTCTGTCAATGCACACCTTGCGGACAATTTCACTGCACTCCTTGAAGGAAAACTCTTGCTCAGACTGAGAAGCAATTGAAACTCATTATTTACTCTCTCAAACTTCGAATGCTTAACACAAAATCATACATACATGGCATAAAAGAAAATGTATATCAGAAATAATAAAACAATAATGAGCATAACATTCAATCATGCATACACAGAAAGTATTTGAACACCATGAGTCTGGATCAAAGCTTCATATATTAATCTCATAACTTATGTACATGGGTTCTTCTACACAGCTTTCTGCTTCTTCTTCTCTATGCTCTATTGATCATTCTAATATTACAATGATACAAGTGAGGGTGTCTATATCTATTTTCCCTCAGGCTCCTAAAACTGTCTAATCTAAGAATTCAAAGCTACCTACTTACATTTACTAGCATAAATGCCTCTTAGTCCTTCAGACGAGAGCAGGACGCTCAAGGTCTGATTACAATCTACAAGTATGCCCTTTTTTAATTGTTTCATTTATGTTTGGCGTATAAAACTTCAAAACATTTCAAACAATTCATCATGTGCCAAAATGCGTTGGCGCTTGCCCCATGCTCGCTTGTTGTTGGTGATGCTCCTGCATCATACTCCCTCGCTTGAAAATTTTCATGGGCTCATGTCCATGATCTCTCACATGGTCTATCCATGCTTCTGGATCTCTGTTTCATTCTCCTAGCTGGCATATTCAACTGGATGTCCCTTCCACTTGACCAAGTATTCAAAATATTCTTTTCGCCTGGTCCTCTTACTAACTCTTTTGTCCAATATGCTTTCCATCTATGGCCTCTCTGCAACCGGCATCTGCTTTGTCCACTAAACCTCTGGTTTTTCACTACTTTCTTCTTCTTCCTCAGCTTTGTAAGGGTACAAATCTGAGATGTTGAATATCGGATAAATTCTGATCCCATTAGGTAATTCAATCTCATAAGCATTTGCCACAAATTTCGTCAAGACCTTACATGGTCCGATCTTCTTCATCTTTAGTTTGTTATATGTCCCCTTGGGGAACCTTTCCTTTCTCATATGTGCCAGAATAAAATCACCAACCTCAAATTGAAGTTGTCTCATGTTTTGATCTGCTCTGCGCTTATACTCTTGGCTCTAATTTTTTAATCGCTCCTTCACCTGGCTATGAATTTCCTTCATCGCTTCTGCGAAATCCTCTACACTAGCACTCCTAGTTGCATTCTGTTCTGAATCTCTTAATTCTGAAACTCCTCTTGGCTACATCCCATAAACAATTTGGAATGGACTTTTCCCTGTGCTTCTTTTGATTGAATCATTATAAGAAAATTCTGCCTATGGTAGAATATTATCCCATTGACTGTGATGTTATGTCACCAAGCTCCTCAGCAAGTCTCCCAAACTTTTGTTCACAACTTTTGTCTGTCCATCCATCTGAGGATGATAAGTTGAACTGAACGACAAGTTCGTTCCTAGATTTTTCCATAAGGTCCTCCATAAGTGTCCCGTGAACTTGGTGTCTCGATCCGAAACTATGCTCCTTGGCAAGCCGTGAAGTCGAATGACCTCTTTGAAAAACAGATTCGCAATGTGAGTTGCGTCATTGGTTTTCTGACATGGTATGAAGTGTGTCATCTTATAAAATCTATCCACCACTACAAAGATCGATTCAAACCCTCTTTGTGTTCTCGACAGCCCCAATATGAAGTCCATGCTTACTGCATCCCATGGCCCCTCTGGTATGGGTAACAGTTGATATAAGCCTGCATTCTGCCTCTTTCCTTTTGAATGCTGACAAATTCTACATCTGTCCATGAATTGTTTGACATCTGCTCTCATTCCTAACCAATAATATGACTCATTTATCCTTGAGAACATCTTGTCATGACCAAAATGCCTGGCCAATCCTCCACTATGTTTCTCCTTCAACAGATTCTCCCTCATGGAGCTCTTTGGAATACATAATTGATTACCCTTAAACAGTAATCCTTCCTGGATCATGTATTATGTCCATTGGCTTCTGTCCCTGAGAATTGGATTCTCAGTCACCTCATACACTCCTTTAAAATCTGGATCATCTCTGTACATGTTCCTAAGATCATCAAAACCCAGTGTTTTGACTCTGAACTCCTGCAACAGCAAACATTGCCTACTCAAAGCATCAGCGACCTTGTTAGCAGTTCCAGAAATATGTTTAATTACAAAAGGAAATTTATGCATGTATTCAACCCATTTTACATGTCTTTGATTCAACTTCTCCTATTGAGTCACAAATTGCAAATCATGATTGTCACTATATAAGACAAACTCCTTGGGGATCAAATAGTGTCTCAATTTCTTCAATGCCTGAATAATAGCATAGAACTCCTTGTCATATGTGGAGTATTTCACTTTTCCTTCATTCAAATTCTCGTTGAAGTATGCTATCGGCCTGTCTTCTTGGCTCAAGACTGCCCCTATTGCAAAATCTACTTGCATCACATTTTACTTGAAATGTCTTTTTCAAATCCGGCAACACCAAAATTGGTTGTTCCGTGATTTTTCTTTTTAACAAATTGAATCTTTTCTCCACCTCTTCTGTCCAGTAAAAAGACTTGTGTCTCTTCTTCACTGTTTCCATCATCGGTGCACTAATTCCACTGAAATTCCTGATGAACTTCCGGTAGAAACTAGCCAATCCATGAAAACTTCTCACCTCAAATATATTCTTCGGTGACGGCCAATTCTTAATTACCTCCACCTTATCTAGATTCATCCTCAACTTATCTGTAGAAATAACAAAACCCAAATAAATGATCTATGTCTTCATGAATGAAGATTTCTTCATATTTATCAGCAGCTTCTCTTGTTGTAGCCTTTTCATCACTGTAGCCAAATGTTTCAAATGCTCTACCTTTGTTTTACTGAAAATCAGTATGTCATCAAGGTATACTATGACAAATTTTTCGATGAAATCCTTCAGGATTTCATTCATCAACCTCATGAAAGTACTTGGTGCATTTGTTAAACCAAACAGCATGACAAGCCATTCATACAACCCTTCATTGGTCTTGAATGTTGTCTTCCATTTGTCTCCTTCTCTCATACGAATTTGGTGATATCCACTTTTCAAATCAATCTTTGAAAAAAAATTGGCCCCACTCAAGCAATCCATCAAATCATCCATCCTTGGCAATGGGAATCTATACCTGATGGTTCTCTTGTTGATTTCTCTTGAGTCAGTACACATCCTCCAGCCTCCGTCTTTCTTCAGACTGAGCACTGTCGGAACAGCACACAAACTCAAGCTTTCTCTAACCAACCCTTTGTCCATTAAATCCTGGACCTGTCTTTTGACTTCTTCATTCTCCTGCGGCGTCAATCTGTACGCTGCTTTGTTTGGTACACTAGCTCCAGGTATGAGATCAATATGATGACTCACACTTCTGATCAGTGGCAACGAACAAGGTAGTTCATCCACTACTATGTCATCAAACTCTTCCAACAGTTTATGAACCTCTTCCGGTAAATCATCTACCCTTGTACTAGTTAAAACAATTTTAGGCTTCCTGACCACAATGAATTGTGGTTCCTCCTTCTTCCTAACCTCTGTAAGAAGTTCCTTCCCACTCATAAGAAGTATAGTGTTGCTTACTTCAAGTTTCACCTCTTTATCTTTGATTGGAAGCAACATGTGAGTTCTCCCATTCTTCTCTAGGGTGTATGTGTTCTTCCTCCCATCATGAATCACATTTAAGTCATATTGCCACGGTCTAGCTAGCAATAGATGACAAACATCCATGCGAATGACATCACAAAGTATTTCATCTCTATATCCACCTATTTTAAACTCAACTAAACATTGCTTAGTGACATTTACCTGATGTCCCTTTTGTAGCCATGAAACTCTGTATGGACTTGGATGTTCAATAGTCTCCAGCTCCATCTTTTCTACCATTTCTGTAGAAACAAGATTATTTGGTCTACCACTGTCCACGATGACTTTGCATGCCCAGTCTTTGGTCTTGCAAGCGGTCTAAAAAAGTCTATTCCTTTGGACCAAGCTTTCCACCTCCTTCTCTGGTGTTAAGAGAACTTTTTGCATCATCAGCGATCTTCTGCCTTCAACATCCTCTGTCTCAACATTCCTTCTTTTTGCTTCTGCAATGTGAGTTTCACCACCTTCTTTCTTCTTATCTAGACATTCATAAGATTTATGTCTGACCTTTCCACATGTGAAGCATTTCACCACTCCACCTCTTCCTCTTCCTCTACCTTTGGTACGAGGAAAAATGTTTCCATCAGCATATTGACCTCTCTGTTCGGTATGTTTCACTCTCTATGAGCTTCCATCTCTCTCAGTTTGAGTTTGAGGTTTCTTCCACTCTTCCTTGGGTTTTTGGTTCCTATCCTGGGCAATTGTCTTGCCTCTGGGATGACTTCTGCCTCGGCCTCTTTGACCCTTCTTTCGGCTCAGCTTCTCTTCAGCTTTTAGATCCATCTGATAAGAATATTCCATCGTTCGGATGGTCATCATGCTCATCTCATCCTAACTGTCGTATCTCAGACCATTCATGTACCTAGAAATTTTTTCATCATCACTTTCGCGATGACCTACCCTGATGTTCAGCCTGTAGAATTCTTTAGTGTACTCCTTCACTGACATCAGCTTTTGTCTCAAATTCTACATTCTCCGAAATAGAGTAATTTGGTAGTCCCTGGGAATGAATTTTGCCTTCATCTTCGTGATCATTCTATCCCAACTCTTGATCTTCTACTTGCCCTTGCAGCATCTGTCAACTTGTAGCTCATCCCACCACAATTGTGCATGTCCTTTAAGTCTTGTGACAGCATGTTTGACTTTCTTATTTTCCTCGACATATTCATAGTCAAAATATGTGTCCAGAGCTCTAATCCAGTCTAGAAGCTCTTCAACATCCAGATTTCCTTCATACACTGGAATGTCCATGTTTTCCCTAGCACCCATTCTTGCAACATCCCTGAGTAGACGTTCATTTGTTGCATCCTCTGCTGCAACTTCTTCTCCTTCATGTCCAACTTCATCTTCACTTTCAGATTCACTGACATCTCCAACATCAGTTGTGCACCTCTGTGTTGTCTCCATGTCCTTGAGTATGGCACGTATGTCACGCATCTCTCTTTCCATGGTTGGATTTGGCACCTGCCTACCCCTTCCTCTTGGAATTTCCCTCTCCTCTGGCGGATCTGGTGTTTTCCTGTCTCTTCTTCTCGGCGGCATGGTGAATCTTTCATTTCCCTGCTACAGAAAGAAAAGAAATATTTTTGTGCTCTGATACCAACTGACGCAGACCTATCAGTCCTCGGGCCGAGATCCACTCACATGATCGTTCTTTATCTCCCTCAAGCCGAATCGGCTCTTTAGATTCCCTGCTGGAATCACAAATTATCGATCCACAGGTCCTTTTTGGTAGCTTCCCTGTGCAAACAGCGTTATGACCAAGGCCTAACCCAAAAGGTGCTTGTCTCAACTCGCCACTCACGAGTTTGTGAGTCGAGGCTCCCGACTCTCCCTTTTCAATCTCGCAATACCCAAAATGTCGATACGGGTATAGCTCTTCCCCTGTCAGCGCCTTCCTTGCGCGACCACCGGCTAGGCTAAGCACTAGAACCTCTCACTAATCACACCTTCATGATTTTGAGTGTCCAATATTGGCACCTTCCCTTCACGAAACCTCGAGAAGCGATGTTGACTTTTCTCCTCACGTTCTCGCTACTCACAACTTCGCGAGTCGAAGGGTTGAACTCTCATTCCCTTATCTCACGAATTCCCGAGATGCGAAAGGTCAATGGGTGTTGACTCCTTTCACTAGGTAACACGTGTTCGCCTATCTAACGCATGGGCCCACCTTACAATTCTACCATGTGTCCCTCATGCCCATCTTTGGCACTTCGCGACTTCGCTTCCCGAAGCGCTACCTCCTTTGTATCCCGACACCCGAGGTGCCAAGTTCTCAAACTCCTCGCTACTCCTTATCGCAACTCACGACTTTGGGACTTTCGGAACAAAAGTCTTGACTTCCTATCCATCAATATTCTGAAATTCCGAAATCCTGACATGTCATCAATGCGGGTCCCACAATGAAACTTCCCACCTTTTTGGAGTTTCGGACTTCGCGACTTCGTGAATCCTGATGCTAAGCTTTCGACTCTTCAACCCACGAAACCCCGAAATGAGATTACGTGAATGATCAAACGGCCCCTTTTGGCTCAAATCCTACGGCTTTCCTAGCTCCTCGCGATCTCGCCACTCGCGACTTGGAGCACCCAATCTTTGGGCTCTCACTTTGCGAACCTCTGAGTTCGCGAGATCCCTTGATCTCCACCACCTGTCCTCCTACAATGGATGGCTGCGATTCTCTCGCGACTTCACCACTCGCGAAGTTGAAGGACTTCCCTTTCTGACCTTCGATGTCTGAGTCCCTGATATGGGTGATCTTGCAACACGTGTCCTCCTTCTAATGGACAGCTTATATTCTTTTGCGGTTTCGTGACTTTTCCTTTCGCAACCTCGCGAATCTTGATGCAAAGGTTTTAAACCGTAACTCTCCTGCTCCTCTGCATGATCCGACAGCTCTCGGGACTTCGTGAATTCTCCATGGATAATTCCGACCGTCCAATGCCTCCTTAACAACTCCTGTGAAATGAACAAGTATGCCTTCACGAAACTTGTCCAGCAGCAAAACAACGTCATTGTTCCTTCTTACAACACTTCAAGGCACTAGCCCTCTTGAACTTCTCTTCAACAACTTCGAAGACTCTATCCCTCCTAAGCTTTCTCCACAACTCAAGTCTTCAAGAAGACTCCTGCATGCACTCCTTGTGACAATTCTTCAAATAATTCCAAGTATTTGAACCTCTTCGACTCTGCGCACTCCCTGCGACAGCAGTCCTTCAACAATTTCGCTCAGGTTATAACTCTGAAACTTCACTCGGCCTACACACTCCTTGCACGGCTCTTGTTCTTAACTTGAACTTCTACGAGAATGAGAACAATGTTATCCCTCCTAATCTTGCAGAGACGAACTCTGACTTATGTCAATGCACACCTTGCGGACAATTTCACTGCACTCCTTGCAGGAAAACTCTTGCTCAGACTGAGAAACAATTGAAACTCATTATTTAGTCTCTCAGACTTCGAATGCTTAACACAAAATCATACATACATGGCATAAAATCAAATGTATATCAGAAAGAGTAAAATAATCATGAGCATAACATTCAATCATGCATACACAGAAAGTATTTGAACACCATGAGTCTGGATCAAATCTTCATATATTAATCTCAGAACTTCTGTACATAAGTTCTTCTACACAGCTTTCTACTTCTTCTTCTCTATGCTCTATTGATCATGCTAATGTTACAATGATACAAGTGAGGGTGTCTATATCTGTTTTCCCTCGGGCTTTTAAAACTGTCTAATCTAAGAATTCAAAGCTATCTACTTACATCTACTAGCATAAATGCCTCTTAGTCCTTCAGATGAGAGCAGAATGCTCAAAGTCTGATTACAATATACAAGTAGGCCCTTTTTTAATTGTTTCATTTATGTTTGGTGTATAAAACTTCAAAACATTTCAAACAATTCATCATGTGCCAAAATGCATTGGCGCTTGCCCCACACTCGCTTGTTGTTGGCGATGCTCCTGCATCAGGGGGGCCTTTAAATTTTGTAAAACTTTAGGGGGAGTTGTTGGGTCTCAACATGCCCTAGTCAACGTAGAACACTCTTGGCTACTATTGGCGGTGATCCTGAGTCGTCCAACAATATCATGTTTAACCTGGACAATTATACATCTTGACTTTCCCACCAACTTGCTTTCCAAATTGATGTTGTTGTTCACAATCAACAAATTCACCGAACCATCTTGGATGAGGGAGCCTCTACTTGTCTCATGTCTTTAGCATGTTGGAAAAGTTTAAAATCACCCGCACTTAACAAATCCCCAATGATGTTATGTGCATTCGATGGGTGAGATTTTCATCCCCATGGGCTTTTAAAGTCCATGCCCATCCAGTTGGGTGGCAAAACCGTCATTGTTGATGTCGAGGTGGTCGATGCTCCCCTCAATTACAACTTATTACTTGGAAGAATTTGGATTTATGCTATGACTGTCGTTGCCTCATCAGTGTTTTGATGTGTACAATTTCCTCATCAGGGAAAAATTGTCACTGTCGATCAGTTAGATTTGTGTACACCCGACGCTCATGCTCCCTCTACCAACAATATTCCATTCTTGGGAGATCACAAGATCACGTATGAAAGCATTGGTGTTGTCTTGCTGAAAGATTCTATCCTTATGGGTACCTTCCCTACACCACTTCCACCAACTACACATCATATTGCCATAGTCGATATGATTTCGACCATGGCTTATCAATCTTTGGAATCATCTGACCCTTGGATTGTACCTAGTCCTTTGGAATTCGATGCACTAGGTGACACCATGACATTTAGTCCAGCCGAAACCTCATACATTGTTATCCAATCCACCTCTCCCTCCTTGGATGACCAACATCTTCTGGCACCTGACAATTATTCGATGCCATCGTGGTTAAATTCATTGTCGTCTGCGATTGACTACATTTCCCCAATTTATCCCTCTGATGAATCTATTAGGGAAATGTTGAGCATTGACGAGATACCTCATGATGATAACCATCATCGATCTTCTTTTCTTCCCCCTCGTGAAGAAATTAGGGGAGATATACCCTCTATCTTCCCTCCTGATGTTGATTTTTCGTTGTCTCCCATGACTTCAACTTTCGATGATTTGGATCTGGTAGTTGACATGGTGATATCTTCGGTAGGGATATTGGAGCCTGATTTCCTTACCCATGTTGTGGCCCTCGACATGTGTTCCTTCCAGAGTGATTTTCTTCCATCCAGTGAAGATCTCTTGGAATCCATGACCGAGTTTTGTCCCTTGACATGGTGTCCTTCCAGAGCATTATTCTCTTGGAAGCCATGATCAAGGAGAGGATATGAGCATAGTTTCTCTTCTCTATGGAAAGATCGTTAAAAAATGAAAGAGAGGTCACGAGAACAGTTTCTCTTCTCTATAGCAAGCTCATTAAAAAATGAAACAGAAGCTTTGAGCATAGTTTTCCTCTCTGTAGCAAGCTCGTTAAAAAATGAAACAGATATCTGGGGATTGAACCTAGAGCCCTGAGCATAGTTCATTTCATGTGTCAAGCTCATTAAAAAATGAAACAGTCACCTCTCTTGTCAAGTCGAGTCTTTCATTTGGTCTCGTATTTGAACCTTCATTTCATCCACCCTTATCTTTTTTTCTCCATCTAGTAGAGAAATTGGTGACAACCTCAAAGTCAGTGAATGAATTAAAGTTTGAGGGGCATGTCTCCAGCCTTTGATGATCATTCTGGAGTTAAGCCCCCAGCTTTCAATTTGGGGGCATACCGAGCTTAGTCTTTGTTCTTTCTCGTGCTCATGAATACATGAGAATGCAACCGAGCAACATTTTATCTTTTTTTCGGGCTCGCATGGATATACAAAAAAGGAACCCCCTGGAGTTGTCTTTAAGCTCTTTTCAGACTCTCTAAACATGAAAAGATTTTCGAGTGATATTACTTCCTTTCCCAGTCGTTAAAAGGTTTGAAAGGGCGTCTTTTGAGTCATAATTTATCTCTTTTTTGACCTCGCAAGACTAACATTATGAAAAATAACAACATTGGAGTTGTCTTTAAGTTGTTTTCAGACTCTCTAAATATGAAAAACCACTGTGTTTACCTTCTCTAGACTCGTTAAACAATTACACATTGAAGGGCTCATATGAGACCGAACCCTTACTTCTTCCAGTTCGCTAAATAAAGGAAGAGGGACTTACTGAAGGTGAGTCATATCGAGCATGTGTTACCCTCCTCAAGCTCGTTAAATTAAAAAGATTTACTCGTCTATCTGGATGGGGGAAAATTGAAAGAAGAAAGCCAAGCAGTTTTTTAGAACACTACCAGTAGCTCTTACGGTCGCCCTTGAACATGGAGCTTTTTCTTTGCACGCATTTTAATCCACTGAAACCTCTACACTAAGCCAATCCTCTAAGTTTATTTTACCCCTTTGGGTCACCTGACGAAAGTCACAGCATCCACTACATCATCATGTTTTGGTCCATGTCATGTTTCTGTTGTTATGCATCAGTGTTCAAGGGAAGTATCTGCCTTGGGAATCAGCCAGCACAAATATCCTGTTTCAATACCTGTGTCAGTCCATGTTCATTTGATCTACCAATTACATATCTGTGTCAGTTTTGTGTCGTTGATGGGGGATACATCAAGGCTCTCCTTCGATGGGTCTATTCATGTCAACTTCAGCACATTATCCGGGAACTAGAATTAGAAACCAGTTAATACCTTGGACCTGCATGCCTCAATGGCAGGCCTCCTCGTGTCCGACAATGGGTTTACATCATTGACCCCTGATCAGATGATTCCACGGATGTTCGACTTCAGCTCATCCATTCACATTCGTTGGAATGTACTAGAGTACCTTGGGAATCATTGACATCAATGGTGATTTCCCTCGCTCTTGTCAATGGTTTACCTCATTGATCGGTAATCAAGTGGTTTCTACCATGTTCGACATCAAGACGTCTATTCACATGGTTAGATTTGTACTACATCAGGATCGGTAAGAAGACCCTGGGTTGAGTTTTCACTCTTACGTATAATTTGCCCAGGTTTCGAAGGAGTTCTTTTGAACTATGACACATATACTGTTACATAGATCCACTTTGTATTGGTCGTGGCTATGTCTTGTCGTCTTGTAGATCCACTATGTATTATTCGTGGCTACAATCAGTCTAGATCATAGGAGTATAGATCCACATTTTATCTTCAGTGGTTATACCTTTTATCAATATAATTATGGATCTGTAGTGTATTTTATGGCGACCATACCTAAAAAGACTTTATCACTCAAGCATAGGTATGCATGCCTTGGGTTTGAAACATGTCATAATATTTGTTTAATGTTTGTGTGCAGCTTTTTCCAACCTCTCTGCCTCCATACCCTTTCTCGAAAAAGTCTACAAAGTACCTCATTCATCATCGTCTTCTGACTTCACACTTTGGGGGGCAATCTGTTACACATCAAAATTACTCACTTCAATAGTGTCGCAAGTGTCATCATTACAAGTGTTGTAAGTATTGCATCTTGTCCGCAAGTGTCGCATATTGACCACAAGTGTCACAAACATCACACTATCATCTTGCCTATGTCGTGCCTCTAACGACATCATAAGGACACTTAAGACACCTCAAAGACTAGTTTTGAAGAAGAGAAATCAATTGACAATGAGTACAAGCCTTTTGCCACTAGAAAAACCACTCAAAAATGGATTTTGGAGGGCAACGCTCCCCTACCCACTGTCAGGGAGTTCCAGCACTCCCTGGGCCTCTTTGGGGGAGTGTTCAAACACTCTGTGTACCCTTTTGGGGGAGCGCTACCTTTTCTGAAAGGATTTTTGGTTTGTTGAACTAAAACAGGGAAAAATCCACTCAATTTATGAAGGTGGTTGGATTCGAATATAAGGTCAAGGCATGATATTAGGGAATATCCTCAACTGAAGGAGAAGAATCCTCAACTTATCCCAAATATCTCTCAAGTGGTTGGGCCTCTCCAAGGTTATATAAGGAGGCCTTCTCATGGTGAAAGAGACACTAGAGATTGATACCAAACTTATGATCCTATAAGTGGTATTAACAGAAAAGATTGGAGATATGAAACTTATGATCTCATAAGTGAGATGTCATCAAAGAAATCAGTGTGGATTACTTGAGAATAGGGGTTGGACAAGGAGAACTAGAAGAAGTTGTTGCACCTTCATCAAAGGATTGTAAGTACTTTTACTTGTTCTTATCAATATATCAATGCTTGGTCTGTTTCTTTCAAACTTATGTTTGTTCCACATGAGTTTGTCTTCAGTAGATAGATCTATATTTGAGCTAATTAGAATAAGAAGTTCTTTGTGTCTTTATTTGTTCTACAGGACCTATCAAGGAACTCAAGATTGGAGCTCATCTTGGACTTTGCGAAGACAAACGTCGTTAACAAGGTACACATATTTCTTCTTCCTCTTCGTATGTTAGCTTAATTAGATCTAAAAGGATGCCAGTGTCCATGATAAGCACTTTTATGTCTTGGTCTTAGGAGTCTAGAGACCAAGAGGGAATCCGCTTGTCCGTAGGAGGATTCACCTGTAAAAGTTGCAGCAACCAAGATCACAAGAAGAAGCACCATGCACAAGAACACAAAATGTATCCTAGGAAACCCTTCTCAACAAGGGAAGAAAACCCAGCCAAATCCTTTGTTATATTATTCAAGAGAAAGACATTCACCACCAAGAAAGACCTTAGCACATAAGAGGGTGCTCAAACCCTAGAACTCTAGAACCCAAGAGAGGTGTGCACCTTTTGCCAAAGAGGTGTACTTGTTGAAATTTCCAAACTCATAAGAAAGATATGTTTCCTCAAAGGGGATTTTACCTTTACCTTTACTTATACTCATCTAATCATATCAACAGAAGTGTCTATTGGCACAACAGGGCCGACCTCACTTAGCTTATAATATTATTATTATTATTATTATTATTATTATCCAGATTAATTATCTTTTACATTTATTATTAATCACATTAAGGTGAGGTCGACCTGTACCCTTTACATAATAATTAGGGTTACAGGAAGGTCTGACTCTTGAACAATATACAGCAAAGGATTTGATACACCCACTAGTACTCATCCACTAGGGGCATATCCATAGGGATGTCATATCTCTGGTTCACTGCATTACACAGAAGAACCAGATCTTCACACTTTCACATGTGCTCGTCCACAGGCATGTCCACTCTACATATCTTCTTTCCCACTGCCTCACACGGGAGAATCATCTAGAGTCTTATCATCAACTCTATTGTTCATAGGAGGCTAATACATCATCTTCATTTATGTTCACATGACGATGCACCCAACACTTTGGGATTTCACACGTTCACCTTGTGCTAAGACACAGGTACGTCTAACTCAACAGATTGCCTTTCCCACTGGATAATCATCTAGAGTTCGTCTCAACTCTCTGAATGGAGGAGGTCATCTCTACATTCCTAGCTCTATCTCAGGCAGGAACCACGTACCCTTCTTAGGGGATTTCTCTCGGGTTTGTAAGCTGAAAGAAAGACTCACATAGTTGCAATGATCCACATCTCACAGGTTTGTAAGCTGGAGAATGTCTCACAAAGTTGCATTCATCAACATCAGGCATACAGGTTTTGTGGACAGAGATGGAATGGATAAGGCACTGGAATTGCATGTTCTTGGCAGCTCACAGGGAGCATGGCATCCCCTGTGGAGCCAGATGTTAACACATAAGATTGATCGTGTAAAGGAGGATTTATGGTTTTCAGAGCCTATATTTAACCATTTATCCAAGGATTATTTCATACCATCAACTAACACCCTCCTCGAAGTGTGCAAGCTATATTTGAGTTGGCACTGCAAACTAGTTAAGGAGGAGCATTGTCGCTTGGATAGGTCACAGGAACTCACGTTCGGACTTATCAACATCCATAGCATCCTTAGGACTATCATGTACTCTATGAGGGTTTTCATCATGTTTAAAGCTCGAGAAAGTGGTTTTGGATGTTTTTTCCTTTTGGCGCTGCAAATTGACGTTGCACACTGGTGACAGGCACTATAAACTCATTTCCTATATTAGTTGCTTTTACAGATTTGATCATAAATCCAAACGGTGATGTGGGTTATTCTGAAATTTTTTGTGGAGGATAATGATTATGTCATTGATTCGCTGTCCAAATTTCAGCCTGACCCAGTTTGTAATTCGAGAGATATAATTAAAACACCAGTGCACTGCAAACGGGCACTACAAACTCTTTGTTTTGCATAGTTGTTGGATATTCGTCTTGTTTGGAGGTTTCCACCTGTCAAGGAAGGTTCGAATGGTCTCCTAGGAGTTTTTTGGACATGAGGGACATGTGTTCCATCTCTATATCAATCAGGGTGACCTGTTTCAAAAGGCATTTATCATCATAGACAAAATCCCAAAAACAATAGGAATTTGTTAAGCTTTTGTTGGAATCTTTTGTAACAATACCCCTAAATGAAGGAAGATCCTATGTATCTCCTTGGTTTCGACCTCCTTACGATAGATAGAGATCATTGACTATAAATGAAAGGGATTTTGAGAAGGAAATAGTTGGATCCATGATCCAAGAGAGGAAAAATCTTGAGTAGTTCTAGTTGTTGATTTGTAAGCCTGAGGGTCTATTTGTAACCATCATTTTTGTCATTGAAGATTCATGAGATTAGTTATATCAGATTGTGCTCTCTTTGTTGTTCATCTGAATTTCTATCTTACTTAATGAATTGTAGCTTTTGAGGATCAATGGTTGTATTTGATTTATAGATTCATGAGTAGCAAAGGGTTTGTTGTGTGTCTCTATAACTCATTGTATTTATTCAAGTAGCTTTCCCATTTGTTTTGCAGAGAGGATCTTTGTTCAATGGATTATCTAATTTATGTTAACTTATCCTTCCTTCCATCTGCCATGTTATAATCCACTTTTTTATATGCTCTTCAACTGCCTTCTAACTTCAGGATGTTTGTGTGACTCCATTGCCCAATGGTGTATCCTACTGATTCGCAGTTTATTTCCCTCCCTTTCTTATTTTTTTTTTCTTGTTGATCCACCCTTTTATATTGATTTAATTTTTTAGGTTCGAATGGATCTTTAGGAAATCCATTTCGGTTTGGATGTACCTATGCAAAGTCCCACGGTATTTCAAAACCAAATGTCGCTCGGAGTCTTTGATACCCAGCTTGGTGTGCAAGGTATGGAAACTATTTGTGAATTCCGACATTGTTTGGCTCTTCTCTTGTCGTAGTGTGGTCCATCTCATGCACTGGTCTTCATAGTTATCAATAGGATAGTATTGTTCTTTGATTGCATCCACACAAAAATCACAAGTGGGCTCGGCCCCATATATTCCATATTCTTTTGTGGAACTTTGTTCCAATTAAGTTTCCCACCAATGTTTGACATGGGGGGGAGCCTTGAGGAGTTTGAAGGTGATCTTTTGCATGTCAAAAAAAAATTGAACAGAGAAATAACCTTCTAATAGATTTAACCATTTTTCTAAGGTATTTGCATCTATCTGACCTTCAAATATGGGAATATAAAAATTAACTTGTACATTGAATAGAGAGGTTCCTCCAAAATGGTCGCTTGATGAAAATGTGTATGTTGCTATCAGCAGGAGTTGAAGGATGTGTGCAGAATTCTCCATCATTTCATCCCTCTGTCGCGTAATAGCTTGCTCAGGCAACAGGTAATAGAATCTTATGCTGTGTCATTTTTTTCTTTTCTGCCACCATCGAGGGTTTCTTGGGCGTGCGAGAGTTATTGTTTTCAAGAGAGACAAACTCGAGACCCAACTGGCTATACTCGAACCTCGTTGGGGACATGCACCAAAAAATGATTAAGAGCAACTCGCTCTAATACCACTGATCTGGATTATTTTGGGAACGAAATGAAAGCAAATAAATTACAATGAAATACTCATGAAAATTGTCAGAAACATAGAAATACAACAATACTTCATTTCTATTAATGAAAGAATTGTAAAGAGACTGTAAAAATACATAGCGCAAGACTCGCTAGAATGGTGGCAGCTTTATCTTTGAGAAGATATGTGACGGCTACGCTCATTCGCAATAAGACTACTACAATGATGCTCTAAAGGCCTTTTGTGATAAACATGGATGTCAAAACCCTAGACATCCAAAAACCTAATCCTAGGAGATGAAACGCCAAAATTCATGTGGGCCAGTTAGTACATTAACTTCCTGGGGTCGTAACTTTTGCATACGATCTTTGTTTTAGGCACGTGATAGCTCGTTGGAAAGGCATTTTCGAGAACTATGATTTACGCCTTCAAACTCAAACTCTATCTACAGTTTGACTATGGCGAGCCAAAAAAACATTGTTTAGGGCCCCAAAACGGCTCTGGAAGTATATTAAGATGTGTTGACATGAAAACTCACAAAATAAGTCAGTTGGATTAGGTGGGAAGCCACCAGTATCCACCTGAAAGATGTGTAGGGCTTCAGACAACCACGGAAGTGTAGAACCCACAATTACAAATAAATACAAAAGAATGTGTTGCACTAAAAACTGACAAGAGAAGCCAGTTGGAACAGGTGGGTGGCCACCAATATCCACCTAGATCAGTCCTAAGAATCCTCATAAGCCCTTCAAGGTTTCAGGACATGGACAATCTTTCATAGTTGTGACTTTCTTTGGATCAACCCATACTCCCTTATGGCTGAGAATGTGACTCAAATACTCAACCTCTAAAACCCCAAAATAACATTTGGAGTGTTTTACAAATAGTTGGTGGTCCTATAGAAGTTGCAAGTCTCTATCAACATGCTTGATGTGGGATTCTCATGTCTTGTTGTAGATCAAAATATCATCAAAGAATACTAGCACAAAATTGAGGAAGGGTTGAAAGATCTTGTTCATGAGGCTCTGGAAGGTTAATAGAGCATTGCAAAATCCAAAATGCATCACTAAAAACGCATAATGACCTTCATGTGTATGAAAAGTTGTCTTATGAACTATGTCCCTTTCATCCTAGTATGGTGGTTACATGAACAGAGGTATGGTTTTGTGAAAAAATGGGCTTCATGTAGTTCATCCAAGAGGTCATCCATAACAAGAATACGAAATTTGTCCTTGATCGACAACTTATTGAGAACTTAGAAATTAGGACACATGCGCCAAGTACCTTCCTTCTATAATACCATAACCACCCATGATGAATAAGAGCTAGTGTAGGGGCATATGACTCCTGCCTCCAACAATTTGTGAATGATTTTTTCAATTTTATTTTTTTGTGCGAAAGGGTGCCTATAAGGACGCACATTGGGTGGTTGACTACCTGGAATGAGGGGAATACCATGGTCATGTTCCCCACATGAAGGTGATAAACCTCATGGAATTTCAAAGGTTTTTTTATGCTTAGAGAAAACCAATTGCAAATCTGGGTAAATTTCTAGTGGTATGGTGTCGATTACCTGTATGGCATTGAATTGTGAAATAACGTGCCCAAGTGGCTTTTTTTCAACAACTTCTCCATATGATGAGAGGTTATAATTTCAGGGGAACTAGAGGTAAGCCTCTTGAGGGTATTTTTCTTTCCTTCTTCCGTGAAGTACATGTACAATTCCTCGAAATCCATGGTGACTAGTCTCAAAGTGTGTAACCATTCTACCCTAAGAACTATATCACAACCACCCATTTCAATGGAAAACATGTGAGTTTTGAGATGATACTCACCCACTTGTAGTTTCACATTTTAACGTCTGCCCCCACATTTCATCATGCCACCATTAGTTATCATAATTTGAAAATTAGAGATGGGGCGTATATAACAATGGGTGTCTTGTGCCACTCTCCTATGGATGAAATTGTGTGCTACCACCGTTAATCAACACAATCACTTTACAATGCTTGATGTAGCCAATTAAGTTCAAGGTTTGTGGCGTCAATAAACCAAATAGTGCATAGAGAGAAATTTAAGGTTCCTCGAGAGGAGCCTGTAAGGGGGATTCATCTTCCGTGGAGGGAATGGTGTCTTCCAAAGCTTATTTAGGTGTATTGTCAACTGGAATGTCCTCTGAGTAGTTATGTGGAGACACGTCCATTTGAAATAATTTATGTTCTTTACATTTGTGCCCTTTGAAATATCGTTCATCACAATTATAGCAAAGGCGAATGCATTGACATTCTACCATCTCTTCTAGAGATAACTTGTGGATACGGACTCACTGTGAGATAGATGGGTTTAGAGTAGTATCCATCATGTGGTTAGGGTGAGTGTTGAATAAAGGTTTCTTGAGTTGTGCATCGATCACTATCTCAACTTCTTTGGCTTTGTCACAAACTTCTAACCATGTTTGTTGGCATTGCATCATGACATGTGCTTTAATTGCATCCTTGAGACCACTCGTGAAACATTCTTTAAAAAATAAATCAAATTGACCCTTTGCACAAATAACCAACGGTGATATATTCCATAATTGTACCTATTTGGCACAATTTGTCAGGCATCTCAAATGATGAGTGTCACTCTCAAAACAAGCAAAAAGTATATGCACAAACTGGGTCCACAAAATGTAACCTTTATATACCATTGCCACAACTACTAACATTCGACATCCAAATATAAGAACCCCACATGTAGTTTGTGTAGGTCATCCGTAATTCCATGGAGAGATAAATAGTGTTCCATTTGGGTACCCACCCTGAAGGATCCGACCCGCCAAATTTGTTCATGTCTTCCTTTGGAAAACAGAACCATGAATTGTGGTCCTTTAAGGTGGTTCGATGATCTGAAACAAGGGTGTGTCTTGTACTTCATGGGTTGTGAATACCTCTTTGCTTGGGTCAATGTGTGGATCACCTACATGAAGACCTACTCGTGCTACTACTACTGAGAAGATGTTGGTTTGTTTTGCCACTACTTCTTGAACTTGTTTAACTGTAGTTGCAAGGGTGACCGTTGTTGCTTCTATCGATGTGCTCTGAGAGGGTTTGTTTTGATCTGGTATAACCTATTGTTGGTTTTCTTAGTTGGCCATGTTGCAAGTGTGAACCATGGGACCACAAAAGATTTTTTTGGAAGTGATATTCTCCACTTATCTCACTAGACCAGTCGACTGAAAGGAGTCTTTTCGATATACCCCAAATCATCATATGTGTGGGTCCACAAGAAAAAGGGGTTATTTAAGAGGTATAGGCCTGCGATCAACATGTTGCAAGGAATCTTTTGATATAGGTCTCCCACAATGGTGTTGGTGGGGCCACTTTATAC
The DNA here is from genome assembly GCA_000966675.3 of Picea glauca. NCBI lineage: Eukaryota > Viridiplantae > Streptophyta > Pinopsida > Pinales > Pinaceae > Picea > Picea glauca. The sequence goes on from JZKD02S1367706.1 coordinate 196,174, forward strand.
TCTCTTTTTTCTCCTAATCCATTATTACTACAGTGACAAAATCTAGGAATTCCTCTTGGATGCAAAGATGTAGGAATTTCACTAGCGAACTACAAAGGTTAGGGTTTGCAGGGTCCTGGATGATAAAAGAGTGTTAGGTGCTATAGCGCTCTGATATACTTATAGGGTCCAACAGTCGTACTTGGCCCAATATCTCAGGGCACTAATTAAGGAATCTCAATCGTGCTCTTAGTCGTACGACCCAACAACCTAGGTACTAGAGAGTAATATCCCCAAGTGTTGTTCTCGATGTACTATAACAACAAGAAGAACAATGAGTTGATCTATGGTTGGTTTTTCAAGCATACCTAGGGAACTTTCAATATACCTGAATGTATGTGGGAGTGAAATTATGTATACATGTGTTGTATGATGCAATACTACTCGAAAGGGTACCAACAAGAGTTACAAGGGTTTCCAACAATGTGATACCACGTGTATTTCCTACATTTAGCATTCCCCAACCGCAATTTTACCTGCCGAATGACATATCACTATGTTATTTAAAAACACTAAGAATGCGTTACTAACCTAAAAAAATCCTACTAAAATTCGAAGGCATGTTAACTCAAGAAAGAGCTTTGATACCACTTGTAGTGTTCCTTAACCCTTAAACAATGAAAAACAACAAAGTATAGAACGAATATGATAGCAAATTAACTATGAACAAGAGACAATAAGATAGAAACTGTAAAGAGACCTTTGAATATTGATAATGCAAATAATAATACCATGTTCACTTGCCTCTTAAGGTAGGGAAACCTTCCATGAGTAGAGCTCCAAATACACAACACACTACAAGACATTCTATAGTCTTCTATCTCTTTAAATAGCTTTTACATAGTAAAAATCCTAACTTTTTGTGGTCCTATTATAAATGGCTACCAACTATCTAGTGTCTTAAAAAGTGGACCCTCTTCACACTGAATAACTAACTATTACTATCAACTATTCAAAGAGGATGGCCACATACAATAACTAACTAACTCCTATGTCACCCAAAGTAGGTAGGTTCGAGTAGGACCCTAACACTTTGTCTACCAATTGCAACAGCATCATCCACAAACTTCCCACTAGCAATTTCCACAAACACCCATTCTATAGAAGCCGCTACCCAGAAATGCCTATCGTGGACCCACAACCCACAAACACCTATGCCATAACTGCAAGCTTATCTTGCTTCTGCAAAGCTGTAAAACTTATCACTGAAACATTGTAAATATTCAGACTCCACTATTTGCACATATAAATCAAAAAATATCTCTGCTTTGATAAAAGAGCAACAAACCACTCCCCTTTCCTCTTTCTGCGACTTATTGAATCACATGCATGGGTGTGCTGAAAGACAAGCCACGCCATACATACAATTAAATGAGAAATTATTTTTATATTAACAGCATTACTTCTTCCCTCTTTCCCCGTAATAAAATCAAAACATTTTGGTATCTTAGTATCATAGTGTATCAAGGCATTGCATATATACTTCATAAATCTGAAAAGAGAACAGATTACATAAATAACATACAAAATTCGGTTCATATTTTGTAGAAAAATAGGCTCATGGGAGAGGATTATATTGTGTTGTCAAAATAAAGTCTGGTTTTGCATACAGCAAACAGTAGCACCCTACACATTTTGCTGCACTCCCAGTGTCAGTTAACTTCGCAAAAAAATTACTGAAATCAAATATAATAAAGATATTTACAAGTTTCTGATAACCACCTAAAACAAAAGTGCTTCATGCCACATCTAAAGAACCAAAAAGCACACTCTATTTTTCATTATATACATAGTCGCGGATATAGTATTCCATTAAAACAGGATATGCTGATACCAACAAGAGGCATACATAATCCATTACAGATCCAATTTCTTTATGCAAATAACTCCATAGTCACCAGAAACAGTCCTTTGAAGTACAAGGAGAATTATATAATGTATCTGGGATGGCAAAACCATTCACAAGCATGAAGCAAAATGGTAACCTTCTCAAAGAAAATTTGTCAGCACTTGAATATACAGCATATTCTTTTGATTGGAGAGTAGCCAATGAACTGCAAAATAACATGAACTCTGCCAAGAAACCAAAAAACATCTGGCCTGAAATTGAGAGGAATTCGAAGGCAGTAAACCTATCTGAAAGGACAGAAATTAGAACATGACCTAGGAGTCCAATGCACATGGTGCAGATGCTCATAAATACACCTATTATACATGAACTGATTCTGCTCAGAAGCTTCTGTAGCATAATGGACAAAAGATAGTAATGTGAAAATCCAAAATACTATGCCCCTCAGTGACCAGAAATTTTGAAATATATCAGGACATGAACCATTACACTAAATGAAAGGATTTTGTGGGTAAAGACTCAAGGTCTGTCCATCTTGAATGTTATACGATTGTCCACCTTGCATCCAGTATATTTGATCTGGAGTCATAGGGTAAGGCATAAAGCTAGACTGGAAGGCACTGGATTGAGTTTGGTAGAAACACTGATCACCAGAACCTACATATGTCTGCTGTAAACTAGAGCCCCCAAAGTTAGGCGCAGAAATCTCTGGTGGAGGAAAACAAACCGAATAGACACTTTTATCTCCTTCACCCGAATATGCTCCATGGTCTGCAAATGGAATACCAGTTACTTCTGATGGAATTCCTCGTTGCTGATGTGAATGGAAAGAGTTTGCATCTGCTTCGGCATCCAGTGACACATGGTAATCATAGCTATTGTCATGAAAGTAGGAAGTGGTCCCATTTCCTTCAATCTTCTGACCAATGACCTCGGAAGTTTTGTCACCATTGTACCCTTCACTACAGTCCTGCAATTTCATCCTCTCTTTGTATGTCATTATCTGTGTCTTGCGCCTTTTTTTATCCTGTTGACTCCGTTCAATGTATTGCTACAATAAATATAACACCAATGAGAGCTAATTTAACAGTGCGTCCACCTGCAACATTCTGGAGGGGCAAAAGGAGAAAAACAAAGAAAGGTTAACAAGATAGCAGATTGGCATACCATTTTTTCATTATCTGAAAGCTTGTTCCACAAATCATTCACCGTCGTAACAATTTCACGGTCTGTCTGTGCATATGTCTTTTTTAACCTAGCGCATTGCTCGACATAAAAGAATTTGTAACCAGTTTTTGATAGACGCGGGGCACTGGGATCTCTCTTAGGTATCCTTTCCTTCCTCTTCTTCGTGACCTGCACCTCCAGCCCAAGGGCATCACAGCCTACATTGCTCATCAGCCCTGGAACCATTGCATATTGTTGAACAGTGCTCTCTGTAGGAACATGATATAAAACACCTTTAAGTTTTTCCGAGCCTACCACCACAGTCACCAAGTAGCCATTATCAAATCTCTGATCGACTGCCCCTGTCACAGTTTGCCCAACATATGCACCTGGATCCACTGGAAGGAAAACCAAACAGAAATGAATATTAAAAACAGTTCCTGAAGAAAACAGATGACGAATTTAGAAACAAATATATTGAGTCCACAACAATGTTGGAGAGCTGCTGCGGTCTTCCTCAAATTTCAGAATCTCACCTCCAAACAGCTGAGCAGGATCAACCATGTTTTTCTTTCTCTTCGTTGGCTGCTTTGGATCAACCAGAAGTTGGTATGTGATGCCATTGTCCATGGACTTAGTAGAAGGACGAGGAGCAGGCAATGGACCTAAACATATGTACATTTTCTAAGCGGCAAAAGAAAAAATAATATTCGAATGTACACTTTTTAAGTAGATTTTCTAAGAGCAAAGGAAGTTGAAAAAGAATTGTAGTTTCAAACTATTAAAAATGCATACCAGGAGGAGGAGCAAATTGTCCCCGTGCTCCAAAGTAATGAACTTGCTCAAAGTGGTACAGAAGATCTACGTAATGTTTTCGAAGCACAAACGAGTAGTTTATAATTGAGCTAGGGATTTTTAAGGCTGTCGCTATTTCCTTCCATCTTCTCTCTTTAATAACCTATAGTTCATTCATTTCCCATGAATAAGAACAAAGAGAAGAATTCAACAAAAGAAAAGTCCACATCATAAATACCAATTAACATATGTCAAATATAGATACAAGATGCAACTAAGCAACTAAGATCAGTCCTTCAGCAACACACCAAAATAGACAAAACTTACGATAACGTATTTTAGAAGAAGCTATGCTGCTAAAGAAATGCTAACACGTGTGCTTTGAAAATATATACTCTGGCTGACACGGTGTATAAGCTTAGAACTATCTAGAAGCTACATATCCTAGAATAAAAGTGCGGCCAATCCAGATTTATTGCACAAGAATGTCAAATGTGAAGAGTGCTATCCAATATATTTATGCAAAGTCCCATGCAAAACTGAATTATCAGAGAATTTCAATCATTAATAGTGTTTGTTTAAAAGGGTAACAAAAAGATCGATACAAAGTTTGGCACAAAGCTTGGCACAAAGAGAACAATACAGTCAAGTTAAAAGTGTTGCTATGATGTTAAACGTCATCCATGTATATACTTTTA
>JZKD02S1367707.1:0-11497 GCA_000966675.3 Picea glauca
AATATAGATAGTAAGATAGGAGAGATAGTAATTTAGTACATCTGTGTGATGTATGAATGAAAACTTAGTGCTAGTAATGGGATCTATGTGATCGAATGTATCTTAGAGTGCTATGTGCATGAGATCAGAGATCTAAGTGCAGGTTGTTATAGTCTGATGTTGAAGAGAAAGGAAGAAGGATTTAGCGAGTTGTGCAAATCTTTTGTCCTATGAAAAGTAAGGGTCGTTGAAGCTTTGTGCTGTAATTGCTTGACCAAGATAAGATAAAGAAGATTGTGTGGACATAGCCCAAGGGTGGGGATGAACCACGATAACTGTGTCTATAGTTTTTTGTGCTTCGCTCTTATGTATGTATCACTTTCTTGGCTAAGTGCTTGATGTGGTTAAGTATATCTAGTCATGCTCTGTGTTTTTGATGAATGAATGAACATTAGATCTTATATATGAGATTCTTAGTTCTTGATCTGTTGAATCTAACCTATATTCATGTTAATAAGTATTGAATCATTTTTAGTATAAGTATTCATTGCAATGATCTGTGACTTCTACGAAGTATATTAATGAATGTATGCTAAGGAATAACTGATGCTAAGTGTGATGTAAGAAAGATAATCACATATATGTGTCCCATCTAAGGTTGCAGACACTTGATTCTTGCACCACCCCTACCTCTACCTTGGGTGAGACTTCATCTGCTTTGTAGGTGTTGCCGAAAGGGCCAGTAGTTAGGGATTTTTTGGTGCGCTCTTGAGCGTTGAACCCTGGGTCTTCCCCTGTGCCAATAGAGACATTGATGTATTCCCATCTATCAATGGCGAGAGAGCCTGCCACTAATGACTGAAAGCCTCAAGGAACTCATAAAGTTATAGGTCCCATATCCAGAATAAATGAGTTGAAGTCGATGGAAAGAGACCCACTAAAAAGATAGCATCAAGGCATCTCTCATCAATCAACACGAGGAACAAAGCAGGAGCTTATTAATTTGGTGGAGATCGGACGAAGAACATGTTCATGAACCAACAACCATTTGCATCTTTCGCGTGTACCAAATGCAAGCAGTACATGAAAAATACCCTTTGAATAGCAGCCAATGATGAAAACTGTTGAAAAATTTGAGGAAACCACCAATAAGGATAATGGCATCCAAGACATTGCATGAATCCCAAAGTGTGAATAGATGTCTTGCCGTCAAACAGAAGGGAAACCACCCAATCACCAACCAATGATGAAATGTAGCCTCTTGGTTCAAGGTGACCTACCAATGATAAAAGTAGGGCCAGGGTTCATGATAAGACCATAGTATCATGTGATTCTGAGAAAAATTGAGGGTATGGTCGACATGCAAAGTCAAGAGTTATGAGGAATGGCTGACACAGGTTGATAGACTTCCTTTGAACAAGAGCATGAGACATATGGTAGACTCCGACAGCATAGACCCAATGATATAACTATCAGATGCAGGAGGCATCGATAATGTTCTCTATGGGGACTGGAAGAGTAACCAATCGGTAGAGAAAACTTTGTAACGAGATCAGCTTCCGAAGGCCATGCTAAACCCAAAATTATGATGATGCGAGGACTCAATAACTTTTTTCTATGTTCAAAGGTGACATGACTACTGCCAAATATAATATAGTACTCCCTTCTCGCCCATCTTTTTTTGCTTTTTCATAACAAATGAATGCTATGGTACAAAGGAGGAAACGAGTGTCGCAAGTAAGAAAAACTAGTTTCAGCAGTGGAACGTACATATGCTCAATGCAAGGAAATGCATGCAGGAGATGGACACTCGGGGTGATGTTTCCTCCAGGGTGTAGGGTGTCAAATTGCGAAGGATATAAACAAGGCTCTGCTTGGTGGAGGATGTAAAGACTGCTTTGGAAACGGTTTATAACGCAAAGCGAGAACCGGCTAAAGGCTCAATATTTCAAGCGAGGGCATGAGATGAAATCACAACTTAATGCCAAAAAATGTCCTTTGTTATGTCTATTAGTCTATTTGGTGTGAAAAAGAGGTAAAATTGTTCCAAATAGACGTCTTTTCAAATCCAATTTACGAGTGTAAAAAATACAAGTTCACTCGGCGATCTTTTCTATTTTTGGTCATGAGTCGGAAAAGAACTTAACTAAGACTCACGACCTTTCAAATCCAATTTAACGAGTGTGAAAGGAACAAATCACTCTGCAATATTTTTGGTTTTTATAAAAGGAGTCTGAAAATAGATTAACTAAGACTCACGACCTTTCAATTCCAATTTAATGAGTGTGAAAGGGACAAATCACTCGGCAATCTTTTCAACTTTTGAACAAGTCGAAAAGGATCTTAACTCGGACTCGTTAGGGAGATTCTAGGTGGCATGTCATGGTGGAGGCCAAGGCTCCCATGTGGTCCTTCTGTGGAATGTCAGTATCTTACGAAGAACCGACACAAGCTTGGGAAGACCCAAAGCTCTCCAAGTCGAGGAGGACAAAGTGCTAACGGAGGTTATCATCTTCGCGTTATATCATATAATGTCTCTTTCTAAAAAAGACATAGGCGGAGGCATTGGATACCCCACAAGACCATCCCAATCAAAGGGAACCTCATCAAGACTTGGAGGGAGAGAACTCAGGAAGAATAAAACTCTCTCTTGTTTAGAAGGTGAAGTAATAGAAATGCTAAGGACATGGCATAGAAGGTATAGAACTAGAACCAGAAGAGCGGGATCGACCAAAAATTGCATTGGAACGACCGTTTCCTTAGACTTGTCACTCTCCAAGAGAAGAGTGGGGTTGATCGAATATTGCATCGATATGACCACTTCCTCAACCATTGGTTGAATAGGATGCGAGTCAACAAGGTCAAGAGGTGCATCACCCAAAAAGATATGATTGTTGTCGGTCAAAGATTTCATCGACATGACCATTGGTTGAACAATATGTGAGACAACAAGGTCAAGAGATGCATCACCCCTAAACATAGGATAGGTTTCGGTCAAAGATTGCATTAACATGACCATAGGTTGAACGGGATGTGAGACAACAAGGTCAAAGGATGCATCAACCCCTAAAGGGAAAGGGGTGTCAGCTGAAGATTGCATCAACATGACTATTGTATCAACCAAAGAGGGAATGGAGTATTGTGAAACCATACATGCCTCAGAACCCGAAGGGCCCTTAGGTGAGCCCCGCATTTCTGGTATCCCGGTAGTAGCCAGACACAAATGAGTAAGGTGACTTCCTTCACAATTCCTACAAAGGAATATAGGATTACGTCTAAGACATCTAAGCTTCTCAATCATATGAATGCCACCAACATGACTTGCAGTGGCTGGTGACATGCTCCCAGCATGACTTGCAGAGGCTAGTAGAAAATCTCCAACATGACTAGCAGAGGTTGGTGATGGATCCCCAACATGACTAGCAGAGGTNAATATAGATAGTAAGATAGGAGAGATAGTAATTTAGTACATCTGTGTGATGTATGAATGAAAACTTAGTGCTAGTAATGGGATCTATGTGATCGAATGTATCTTAGAGTGCTATGTGCATGAGATCAGAGATCTAAGTGCAGGTTGTTATAGTCTGATGTTGAAGAGAAAGGAAGAAGGATTTAGCGAGTTGTGCAAATCTTTTGTCCTATGAAAAGTAAGGGTCGTTGAAGCTTTGTGCTGTAATTGCTTGACCAAGATAAGATAAAGAAGATTGTGTGGACATAGCCCAAGGGTGGGGATGAACCACGATAACTGTGTCTATAGTTTTTTGTGCTTCGCTCTTATGTATGTATCACTTTCTTGGCTAAGTGCTTGATGTGGTTAAGTATATCTAGTCATGCTCTGTGTTTTTGATGAATGAATGAACATTAGATCTTATATATGAGATTCTTAGTTCTTGATCTGTTGAATCTAACCTATATTCATGTTAATAAGTATTGAATCATTTTTAGTATAAGTATTCATTGCAATGATCTGTGACTTCTACGAAGTATATTAATGAATGTATGCTAAGGAATAACTGATGCTAAGTGTGATGTAAGAAAGATAATCACATATATGTGTCCCATCTAAGGTTGCAGACACTTGATTCTTGCACCACCCCTACCTCTACCTTGGGTGAGACTTCATCTGCTTTGTAGGTGTTGCCGAAAGGGCCAGTAGTTAGGGATTTTTTGGTGCGCTCTTGAGCGTTGAACCCTGGGTCTTCCCCTGTGCCAATAGAGACATTGATGTATTCCCATCTATCAATGGCGAGAGAGCCTGCCACTAATGACTGAAAGCCTCAAGGAACTCATAAAGTTATAGGTCCCATATCCAGAATAAATGAGTTGAAGTCGATGGAAAGAGACCCACTAAAAAGATAGCATCAAGGCATCTCTCATCAATCAACACGAGGAACAAAGCAGGAGCTTATTAATTTGGTGGAGATCGGACGAAGAACATGTTCATGAACCAACAACCATTTGCATCTTTCGCGTGTACCAAATGCAAGCAGTACATGAAAAATACCCTTTGAATAGCAGCCAATGATGAAAACTGTTGAAAAATTTGAGGAAACCACCAATAAGGATAATGGCATCCAAGACATTGCATGAATCCCAAAGTGTGAATAGATGTCTTGCCGTCAAACAGAAGGGAAACCACCCAATCACCAACCAATGATGAAATGTAGCCTCTTGGTTCAAGGTGACCTACCAATGATAAAAGTAGGGCCAGGGTTCATGATAAGACCATAGTATCATGTGATTCTGAGAAAAATTGAGGGTATGGTCGACATGCAAAGTCAAGAGTTATGAGGAATGGCTGACACAGGTTGATAGACTTCCTTTGAACAAGAGCATGAGACATATGGTAGACTCCGACAGCATAGACCCAATGATATAACTATCAGATGCAGGAGGCATCGATAATGTTCTCTATGGGGACTGGAAGAGTAACCAATCGGTAGAGAAAACTTTGTAACGAGATCAGCTTCCGAAGGCCATGCTAAACCCAAAATTATGATGATGCGAGGACTCAATAACTTTTTTCTATGTTCAAAGGTGACATGACTACTGCCAAATATAATATAGTACTCCCTTCTCGCCCATCTTTTTTTGCTTTTTCATAACAAATGAATGCTATGGTACAAAGGAGGAAACGAGTGTCGCAAGTAAGAAAAACTAGTTTCAGCAGTGGAACGTACATATGCTCAATGCAAGGAAATGCATGCAGGAGATGGACACTCGGGGTGATGTTTCCTCCAGGGTGTAGGGTGTCAAATTGCGAAGGATATAAACAAGGCTCTGCTTGGTGGAGGATGTAAAGACTGCTTTGGAAACGGTTTATAACGCAAAGCGAGAACCGGCTAAAGGCTCAATATTTCAAGCGAGGGCATGAGATGAAATCACAACTTAATGCCAAAAAATGTCCTTTGTTATGTCTATTAGTCTATTTGGTGTGAAAAAGAGGTAAAATTGTTCCAAATAGACGTCTTTTCAAATCCAATTTACGAGTGTAAAAAATACAAGTTCACTCGGCGATCTTTTCTATTTTTGGTCATGAGTCGGAAAAGAACTTAACTAAGACTCACGACCTTTCAAATCCAATTTAACGAGTGTGAAAGGAACAAATCACTCTGCAATATTTTTGGTTTTTATAAAAGGAGTCTGAAAATAGATTAACTAAGACTCACGACCTTTCAATTCCAATTTAATGAGTGTGAAAGGGACAAATCACTCGGCAATCTTTTCAACTTTTGAACAAGTCGAAAAGGATCTTAACTCGGACTCGTTAGGGAGATTCTAGGTGGCATGTCATGGTGGAGGCCAAGGCTCCCGTGTGGTCCTTCTGTGGAATGTCAGTATCTTACGAAGAACTGACACAAGCTTGGGAAGACCCAAAGCTCTCCAAGTTGAGGAGGACAAAGTGCTAACGGAGGTTATCATCTTCGCGTTATATCATATAATGTCTCTTCCTAAAAAAGACATAGGCGGAGGCATTGGATACCCCACAAGACCATCCCAATCAAAGGGAACCTCGTCAAGACTTGGAGGGAGAGAACTCGGGAAGAATAAAACTCTCTCTTGTTTAGAAGGTGAAGTAATAGAAATGCTAAGGACATGGCATAGAAGGTATAGAACTAGAACCAGAAGAGCGGGATCGACCAAAAATTGAATTGGCACGACCGTTTCCTTAGACTTGTCACTCTCCAAGAGAAGAGTGGGGTTGATCGAATATTGCATCGATATGACCACTTCCTCAACCATTGGTTGAATAGAATGCGAGACAACAAGGTCAAGAGGTGAATCACCCCAAAAAATAGGATTGTTGTCGATCGAAGATTGCATCGACATGACCATTGGTTGAACAATATGTGAGACAAAAAGTTCAAGAGATGCATCACCCCTAAACATAGGATAGGTTTCGGTCAAAGATTGCATTGACATGACCATAGGTTGAACAGGATGTGAGACAACAAGGTCAAAGGATGCATCAACCCCTAAAGGGAAAGGGGTGTCAGCTGAAGATTGCATCAACATGACTATTGTATCAACCAAAGAGGGAATGGAGTATTGTGAAACCATACATGCCTCAGAACCCGAAGGGCCCTTAGGTGAGCCCCGCATTTCTGGTATCCCGGTAGTAGCCAGACACAAATGAGTAAGGTGACTTCCTTCACAATTCCTACAAAGGAATATAGGATTACGTCTAAGACATCTAAGCTTCTCAATCATATGAATGCCACCAACATGACTTGCAGTGGCTGGTGACATGCTCCCAGCATGACTTGCAGAGGCTAGTAGAAAATCTCCAACATGACTAGCAGAGGTTGGTGATGGATCCCCAACATGACTAGCAGAGGTTGGTGATGGATGATGTGAAGTGTGACTAGTAGTGACCAGACATGTGCCCCCAACATGACATGCAATGGCTAGTTGCAGGTATTCAACATGACTTCCAGAGGTTGTCGGCCAATCTCCAACATGACTAGCAGAGGTTGGTGATATAATTCCAGTATGACATGTAGTGACTAGACTTGTGCCCCCAGCATGACTTGCAGCAGCTAGTTGCAGGTCTTCAACATGACTTGCAAAGGTTTTCGACCAATCTCCAACATGGGTAGCAAAGGTTGGTGATATAACGCCAGTATGACATGTAGTGACTGGACTTGTGGCGGTGGTGAATTTCGGCATTTGAGACCAAGGTCCAAGGAAAGATTGTTTTTGAGGAATTGTAGGCTAGGAAGGATCCTGGTTTATGCCCTGTCCCTATCTAGCAGGATAGTATCCTCCTCCATACTGATACATAAAGGGTTGTAAGGGCATCGACACTGAGGAATCGTCTTGCGAATAGAAAGCGACATGACAAGGGTTACTCATGTGAGGATATATGTTGCCCCCAGACGAAGGAACTTCGTGAAGGGGGTTTCCCATACTATAAAAATAATTCCCCTCTGATGAAACACTAGAGGGAAGACGGAGGTCTGCCATGGGAAAAGTGTTCGTAGGAACCGACATAGCAGAAGAAGGATAAGTGGATGAAGTGTAACAAGTAGAATGATTGCTTAATTCGTCACTTACTTCTCTCATAGTGGATTCGTAGGAAGGAAGATTCCAACCTCCTATCATAAGAGGTGTTTGATGGATATGACTCCCACCAAACANCTAAAGGGAAAGGGGTGTCAGCTGAAGATTGCATCAACATGACTATTGTATCAACCAAAGAGGGAATGGAGTATTGTGAAACCATACATGCCTCAAAACCCGAACGGCCCTTAGGTGAGCCCCGCATTTCTGGTATCCCGGTAGTAGCCAGACACAAACGAGTAAGGTGACTTCCTTCACAATTCCGACAAAGAAATATAGGATTACGTCTAAGACATCTAAGCTTCTCAATCATATGAATGCCACCAACATGACTTGCAGTGGCTGGTGACATGCTCCTAGCATGACTTGCAGAGGCTAGTAGAAAATCTCCAACATGACTAGCAGAGGTTGGTGATGGATCCCCAACATGACTAGCAGAGGTTGGTGATGGATGATGTGAAGTGTGACTAGTAGTGACCAGACATGTGCCCCCAAAATGACTTGCAATGGCTAGTTGCAGGTATTCAACATGACTTCCAGAGGTTGTTGGCCAATCTCCAACATGACTAGCAGAGGTTGGTGATATAATTCTAGTATGACATGTAGTGACTAGACTTGTGCCCCCAGCATGACTTGCAGTAGCTAGTTGCAGGTCTTCAACATGACTTGCAAAGGTTTTCGACCAATCTCCAACATGGCTAGCAAAGGTTGGTGATATAACGCCAGTATGACATGTAGTGACTGGACTTGTGGCGGTGGTGAATTTCGGCATTTGAGACCAAGGTCCAAGGAAAGATTGTTTTTGAAGAATTGTAGGCTAGGAAGGATCCTGGTTTATGCCTTGTCCCTGTCTGGCAGGATAGTATCCTCCTCCATACTGATACATAAAGGGTTGTAAGGGCATCGACACTGAGGAATCCTCTTGCGAAGAGAAAGCGACATGAAAAGGGTTACTCATGTGAGGATATATGTTTCCCCCAGACGAAGGAACTTCGTGAAGGGGGTTTCCCATACTATAAAAATAATTCCCCTCTGATGAAACACTAGAGGGAAGACGGAGGTCTTCCATGGAAAAAGTGTTCGTAGGAACCGACATAGCGGAAGAAGGATAAGTGGATGAAGTGTAACAAGTAGAATGATTGCTTAATTGGTCACTTACTTCTCTCATAGTGGATTCGTAGGAAGGAATATTCCAACCTCCTATCGTAAGAGGTGTTTGATGGATATGACTCCCACCAAACAAAGAGGGATAAGAAGGAGTCATCATGCCCCCAAACCCAAAAATTTTATTTGCATAAGGAGGTGAGACAGAGTATGGCAAGTGCAATGACATATCAAACATACCATGATAAAAATGATTAGAGACCCAAGGCACGGACTAAGTGTTATAATTTTGCATACCATTATAAAAAATGGATGGATTTTCCCCCATGAACGTCATGGGGGGGTAGCAGTAAACGAGGGAGAAAAAGGAACTCCACTATCCATGATAACAAAGACTCATCACAAAATCCTATGGTCAACTAATAATCAAAGAGCATACCAAAAATTCAAATGGCCAATATGCATGCAAATGGGCTAAAGTGGCTGAGTGGCCTCCCTTGCTAAAGAAGGTATGTCTCGTCCAAGAGGGACCTCAAACTCCCCGCTAAATTTTGGAGGTAACAAAATCAGTTATAGGGGCCCTCATGGGCTTAACAATCATTTGGTAGGATCCCCCCGGAGAATTAATCTTCCATAAAGGTTGTGTTTTGTATGACCCTTATCTGAACCAGGGTACAAGTAGAATAACCCCTGCAAGTAACCTATGAGATACTTAAGTCAAGAAACTAATAAACCATTGTATAATTGATGCACAAGAAAGCAGTCGTAAGTTTGTATTAATGTATGGGCATGGTAGAAAATCCCAAAACCTTGAAATCACCGCCTCTCACAGAGGTATGGGTACTAGCAAGATCCCCAAATACGAATAAATCCACAGAAATATCTCTGACGCTAAGCGATTATCCAGGGGTTATCCCTTCAACTAACTTCGCGTGACCTCATGATTAACTCTAGTGTGAGCGGAGCCTCCTGATCTTACCAATTATACAATGGAATTCTCAACTCCCTGTATCAGACACATATGTTGAATTAATTTCCTTGGAGAAGTTTACTCACAAAATCCTATCGCAAGGCACTAAATCCTAGACTAGTTTGTGCACCCCAAAAAAAAAATCGTGACTAATCAATTTTAATTTAAAGCGTAAATTTTGTTGGTCGTGATTACTCAAAAAGGTATGGAAGTGAAACTTATGATGTTATGACTCTGAAATAAAATAAATATGAATATAATTCAAAGTCTATCTTTAACGTTTTCAATGAATGATATGCGTATAAAAACAGTGCAATTTTCAATTTCAACTCTGCAATTCAAAAGTAAAATTCAATATTTCATTAAATGCACTGAGCTAATGATAAAGATTCAAAATACAAAAATGCCAAGCAATGTAAAATGCCTATTTTTTTTGTATTTTCAATATACTAAAAAGAAAATGCATGGATTGATAAGCAACCTGATATATAAATTCTACTGTGTATAAACGAAATAACTCAATAAGAATACCAAGAAGCCAAGCAACAGCCCAGAGTTCAAGGACAAATCAAAAAATGAAAAACGATGAGAAAGACTATGCCCAAAATTCAACTCCAAACGGGTTTCCTGTCAACCCAGAGAAGCTCAACATGCACTACAAAGACCTAAGAAGGCTCAACAATCATCAAATCCCACCCAGCAATCACAAAACCAAGAAAACAAGAAAGGAAAAGTGGTATACATGATTGTTCAGGAAAATAGTATGTATATATGCAGCTTGCAGTGAGAGAGCACCCATGTATATGCGACTGTCAAGGAAAAAGGCGCATACAGACTTGAAAACAAAGACAGGCAAGTGCAAAAGGCTGAAAACTCAGACCCAAAGTGAATAGAATCTGTCAAGTAGTGATACAACAAGAAACACAAAGGAAAAAGAGGAATGCAAGAAGACAAAGTACTTCAACCCTTAGAAGGAAGATCTCTCCCCAATGGATTCACCAATTCTGTTACGAGGGAAAAACTCTCTATGGCGAAGAGTAAACCACAACAGACAGGTATGACTGCAGAAATCGACTCAATTCCAACATATGCTACACAAACTAATGTGCAAGATAAGAAATAGGCCTACCTCGATCCAACGTTCGATGATGTTCCACCGTTGAGCACTTTGACCCAAAGCTTTGTACCTGCAACAAGTTCTTAACAAATAAGCAGAGCAAGTATATAGTGATAATGTAAAAGGGGTTAGAACATTAGATAGCATAATCCATTAATAAACATTACAAACATGCTCATGGATAATAATCATATATTTGCATGATACCAATAGGATGGGAAAGGATAATTTCTATTAATAAATTATCATCAGAAGTAAAAAAATTACAGACTTATGTGTCGGCATGGTTCGAAACCAAAAAAACAAGTTCCTTCCAACTAGGTCTCTACTACTTCAATCCTCCACCAAAGGCAAGCTCATAGGAAGGAGACAATCAGTTCTCTCAACAATAGGGAAAGAGCTCGGGGAATGAAAATTGTGTTCAGACTTGAGGGAGAAAGGGATGCAGACTCAATATGAAGTAATTTCTTTAGAGTAACTTTGCTCTCAAAGTTGAATGCTTTCTCCTCTTTTCCATAGCTCGGAATTGTGCTTTTATGGTCTTCAAAATGCAACTAAAGAGTCGATTCGGAACTTTTCCAATATGTGGAAGGCCAAGGATCAAATATCTCTTGTCGTGACATGGAAACCCGACTCCATTTTTGTATTTTCTAGCACAAATCTCGATGTACGTGGGTTGTAGTGGAGCAGCCTGCGTATACGCATGATGTATAGCAGATAGGGCACGTATATGTGGAAAAATATGTATTTTTTTCTCTGGATTC
>JZKD02S1367718.1:0-11497 GCA_000966675.3 Picea glauca
GGAGGACTATTGTCCTCAGAAGTTCAAGTGGGTGCTTGAACACAGGAAGTTGTAGATTCCATCTAGTTGCAGCCAGAGAAACTAGGGTGGCAGGGTGGTGCTAGGGAGAACAGGTTTTCTCTGTTATCTAGGTTGGAGCCTGTGTAACTGGAAGTTGGTGCTTCCATCCAGTTAGTGCTGGAATAATCAGGAAGTTGGTGCTTCCATCCAGTTGGTGCTGGAATAATCAGGGAGTTGGTGCTTCCTTCTAGTGGGTGCTAGAGAAACCAGAGAGTTGGATCTCTCAAACAAGTTGTAGCTTGTAAGATAGAGGTAGCAGCCTCACATTGAGTTGGTGCTCAATTGTAAATGATGTACAAAACTGCAAAAGACTGCCCTATCATTTCGAAGAAGAAGAGGTTTTCTCCCTTTATGGGTTTCCTCGTGAAAATCTGTCTCTGTGTGTATTTTATGTGTGACTGATGGTCTTTACTTTTACTGTTTATGTGTTGTATATTGTTAATGACCACATGAAGAAATATTAATAATGTTTTATAAGGTATAAAATTGTTTAATCTCATAAACAATTGATTCACCCCCCCCCCTCTCAGTTGTTTTAGTATTTCCAACAGAAAATAAGTCCCTTCTAGCTGGGCCTCCACCACTTCAATCCTCCACCAAAGGCAAGCTCATATAAGAGAGATAATGAGGTTCTCCATCAAATAGGAAAGAGCTTGGGGGCTGAACAATGTGTTCAGACTTAAAAGGACAAAGGGATGGAGACTCAATATGAAGTGAATAATTTCTCTGAATTAACTTTGCTCTCAAAGTTGAACTCTTCTCCTCTTTTCCACACCTTTTATATGGCCCATTTATAGTATTCAAATGGAACTCAAGGGCCGAGTTGAAAGGTTTTCAATATATAGAAGTTCAAGGATCATGGATCCCATGACGTGACATGGAAACCCGACACCATTTTTTTAATTTTGAGGACAAAACCCGATGTACACAGGTTGTAATGGTGCAACCTGCGTATACACATGTTGTACAGTTGTTAGGGCACGTATATGTGGAAAAATACATTTTTTAGCTCTGGGAACTACAAAAAGGGACTTCAAGTCTGCATAGGGAAATGGAAAAAGGCCCTATGTGAAAGTTTGCATACGGTGAGGAAAATATTTTTATAACATTGTATATATCGCATCTCTCCAAAAAAACTCTGAAATATTGCATTCATTCAACATAGTTCTTGCAGCCTCTTGACAAGTTCTCTTTTTCCTCTCCACAACTCCATTTTGTTGAGGATTTCTTGGAGCTAAGAATTGTCTCTTGATTCCATGAGCTTCACAAAACTTATTGAATTCTTTAGAGGTAAATTACCCTCAAGTATTTGATCTTAAACATTTGATTTTGAGATCTGTTTAATTCTCTACATAAGTCTTGAATTCTTTAAACTTTTCAAATGCCTCAGATTTTTATTTGAGAAAATATACCCAAGTCATCCTCGTGTAGTCATCAATGATCAACATGAATTAGTGTTCCCTTTGTATGATTCTAGTCCTATAGGGACCATAGTGATCAGTGTGAATAATCTCCAAGTGTTTTGATATAGAATACTCTTTTTTATTGAATCTGACTCTTGTCTACTTCCCTAATTGACAGTGTCTGCAAAAAGGAACTGAGGGCTTGATGACTTTTGGCATGTCTTTTACAGCTCCCTTTTTATTAACTTTGATAAGGTTATCAAAGCTCAAGTGTACCATCCTTTTGTGCCATAACCAACTTTCATCTACTTGACTCATATGGAATACGTTTTCTTCCTCAATATCTAAGATATACACATTGCTTGAGGTTATTGATGCAATAGCAACAAATTTTCCTGATCATTCTTCTCTTATTTCACTTTTTTGGGAGTAAAAAATGAGTATATGTCCCTGATCACAATTTTGGCTTACACTAAGTATATTAGGTTTTAAATTTTCTGCTAGAAACATGCTTTTTTCTTTATTTTTCTTATTTCCCAAGGAAACTATGCCTTTTCCTAGTATTTCGCCAGATACATTATCTCCAAAAGTGACTTTACCTTTATCCTTCTTTGTCAAAGTGAGAAACTTTTCTTTATCTCCTGCCATATGTTTTGTGCATCCACTATCAATATACCACTGGAACTTTTTTTTTTTAATACAGGGCCACTTTATATTCTGTTACTTTTTCTTCTATATGTTTTTATTTCCATATATTATTATCCTGTTTGTTAGAGTTGCTTGTATTCAAGGATTTCATTGGTAATCTACATTCATTGGTTTTATGGCCATAGTTGTCACACTTGTGGCATTCAACATTGTAATCTTGTAAAGGAGATAATGAGTTATAATTTATTTTCTCTACATCATTCTTGTTGTTCTTATATCTTTGGACATTTCTTGGTTTGTAGCTTCTATATGCTTTACAATGTACTTCTTTGTGTCCAAAGTTGTTGCATGAATAGAAATATCCAATGAAGATATGATGATATCTATTAGAAGGAGTCTTTATTATCACTGTATTTCCTTTTCCTTTTGGAGGAGGTGCTTGTCTATTAAAAACAGTCTTTAATGGTGTCATGCTCATCTTGTTATCTTCTCTTTTAAGGAAATTCTAAGATCATTTGCATAGTTGATTGACTTTTTATTAGTTTTTTATGCAATAGAGGTTGAGTTTTTATCAAATCCCAATCCTTATTTATCATTTGGTGACCTTTGTCTGTTATGAATATCATTCAAAATATTTTAACTTTTCTCAAACTTTGACTGGTGATTTCCTCTTTCTAGTTCTCTTTTCAGCTGACTAATTTCATCTTCTAGCTTTTTACAAACTTCTTGTTTTTCTTTGAATTGTTCATTCAAGATTTATTTATTTCTTTTAATTTATTGAATATGAGTTTTCAAGTCAATGATAACTTGCTTTGATTCATTTATGATTTTTGAAACTTCCTTTTCTCTTGTCTAGTGTGCTTGTTCAAGTTCTAGCATTTCCCTCTTAACAATTTATTCTTCTTTTTATACTTTCTGAGCTAATCCAGGGCACTGATTAGTTCTTCTTCAAGATCTACTTCTCCTTCAACCTCATAGTTTTCTTTAGAGGAATATCAATTATTTTTCTCTTCAGTGCAAAAGGTCTTCTTCTTTTTGTAGACCTTCCTTTTTTCTTTGGTTTGGCTCTTCTTTTGTTCTTTGAAATTTTTTTCATCATCATTTTCTTCGTGTTTTGGACAGGGACATTTGGAAGCAAAATGTCCAATCTTTCCACAATTAAATAATATTAGAGGAAAATTTTCCTTGTATCTACCAATTCCTTTCTTGAGTTTCTTCATGAAGTTAGTTATTTCTTCACCAAATATCTTTGATTGATCTTCTTTAGACGCCTTCTCCTGTTTCTTATTTTCTTTTTATGCTTTGAAGGTAATTTATTCTTTTGTTGGTCTTTATTGCCCTGTTCTCATCTAATACACTGTGAAGATCCCATGTAGTTCATCCATTGTGAGATTATCAAGGTTTGGTATGTCTTCAAGAGTAGAAATATTGGAATCATATCTCATGGGTAATGATCTCAAGATATTTTGGAAAATGGGTTGATCTTTGAGTTATTCTCCTAATGCTTTGATTGATTTGACTAATTCATCTACTCTCTGAAGATATCCTGCTATGTTCTCTTCTTCTTTCATTTTCAAGTTTTCAAATTGTGTTATGTAGGTTTGTAGTTTGGCCTTTTTTACTTTTCTATCTCCTTCATATATGACCTTTATTTTGTCCAAGATTTCTTTTGTTGACTTATAATACATTACTTTCACAAATATAGGATTGGCTAATCCTCCTAGGGTGGCATTGGTTTCTCTTGCATTATCATTGCAAAGATTATTTCCAATTGTGTTTGTGGGAAGAGTAGAAAGTCAAGTGTACTCATATTCTATAGATTTCCAGATATCACAACCCAGGGACATTATATAGCCTTTCATTCTCACACTCCAAAGTGATATTCATTCCCTTTGAACAAAGATGTTCATGTGGAAGACATCCCTTCTTGTTGATCCATTGGATTATGCAGAATCTACCTTCTAGTTATTAAATTCTGTTGAAGGCGCCTGCGCTGATACCAAATGTTGGAGTGTATTTTAATACTGAGAGGGGGGGATGAATCAATATTAATAAATTTTATCAATTTAAAATAATTATTTAGTAACTTTATTGATTAGAAAGAAACTTTAGTAAATAAAATCAATAAGTATAAACTTAAAATACAAATTACAACTTTATATAAAGATTGATTTAGAGCACCAACTCTAGGAGACAACAATTCCCTTGTTCAGGGCACCAACCCCAGGAAGCTCCAACTCCCCTTTTGTTCCAGGGATCAAACCCTAGGAAGCATCAACTATAATATCCCTAGGTCGAACCTAATTGTAAATGTAAATGAAAATGTACTTAAGTTGGTGAGTTGTTTGATATCATTTTGTATGCACCTTTCATGGCATAGTGCGTGCATGTACTGCACAGTAAAATGAGGAAGCGTGTACATTCCAGGATATTGCGCGCAACAACTTAAGTGCGCGTGATTTTGAGGCCAGGGAACCCTTGTGTATATGATGTGTTTTATAGGCTAGTGAGCTAGTTTTGTGAATATTAGGTCGAAGATCCTAGATGTTAAAGGCCAATGCGCCTACTTTTGTATATGTCTCAGCATTAATATAAAATACATCATTGTGTGCACACCAACCACGATAAAAGAGTACGGGGGAATAAATGCCACTATTTAGGCAAAGGGTGGGGGATAAAAGTTAAGAAAAAGGGATAAGTTAGGGAGCTTGAGCCAAAAAGGAATATTATAAAGTATGGGTAATTATTTTATCCTAAGTTCCAAATTTGGGGACAAGTGGGCCAAAGTAGCTCCCAACATGAAAAGTGTCAAGTTGGGGACATGCATACATATTGTTTGGACTTAGTTCATTTCCTATCGTTCTATCCATCATGCAACCATCATTCAGTCATCCAATCAATCATCCATGAGCATTCACACACCCATTGAACTATCCTTCATATCTTCATGATTGTACCTGAACCTGTATCTGTATCCATATATGTTTGTGTAGCTAGTTATCTAGGAGATGGATTGAAGAAACGGGTTGTCAGGCCCATGGAATATTCAAGAGGCGGGTTGTCAGGCCCGTGAGAAACTCTCTGGGTGAGAGAATTATTGGGAATTTATTCCTGAAGGCGCTAAACTATAGCTACAGAGCTCTAAGACTTCCTATACAACCTATTTTTGAAGCTTGAAAAGGAAGTGGGGCGGTCGAAGGAATACTGAGAAGATAAGGGGAGCACTTCCTAGGGTTGGACAGACATGTGGGGAATGAGGGACTGTAGGCTATTAGTTGAGTGAGAACCTATGACAAAGTATTTCATGTTGTCTATGAGCCTTTATCCTAGTTAGTAATCCCTTTACCTGGGTGGAATTTAGTCCCAGCTCAGGGGTGATTGATGCAAGAGCATCGCTTCACTCCAACAACGCACCAGCCAGCCTGCACATTCAGTGCACACTCAATGAAGGGAGAGGCATCAACCCTCTCATTTTTCAAAATTAAAAATGTAATTGAATGATTGTAAGGTTGGTAGAGCCAAGCCATGCTTTTGTGCAGGCTATAGTTAGAGTCGCCTTTAATGGTTGACAGGCTGAGATCTAGATCTGATTTGTACCAGACAACCATTTAAGGTAATTGATTGAAATTAATGAGAGTTGGTGAGATGGAGGGAAGAGCTCGAGGATCCCCTCTTTTTATTAGATATTTTGCATCTAGATTCAGTTAGTTAGGTGTGAGTTAGGAATAAGAAAGAGAAGAGGGAGCCTAGACTCTGTCGCAGTCAGAGCTCGAACACATTGTAATCAGGCATTCATATTAATAAAAAGATATTTTTTTCATAACTTGAATCTTTGTGTGTTTATGTAATTGAATGTCTTTCGTATGTGTTCATTTTATGTTGTAGATGAATGTTAGGTTCCATCTGCAGGGATAGATAGATTTTCCTATATGTGGGTTCATTTTATTTATGTATGGGTTCCTTGTGGTTTCACGCAAGAAGTTGCATGACAGAGTACTAAGGACTCTGAAGGCCAGTGCAAGAGTGCACTTTTGAGTTCTGCAGAATTCATGCAAAGACATGCCAGGAGGGTGCACTAGAGGAAGTCTTAGACTCAGGGAGAAGACTCAAGGTTGTTGAACACCTTGGAGGTAAGACTGTGCAGAGGAGGGAATAGATAAGACAAAATCACTGAGTGTTCTATAAATCTTTTCCAAGAGGGGCATTGAGCAAGTGCATAGAGTGCACAGAAAGAACTCTATTCCGAGTTATGAGTTAAGGGAAGTGTTGGAGGAAGAAGACACTTACTGAATTGTCAACACTTTGAAGGAGATATTAGTAAGGTGTGCTTGAGTAGAAGGTTTCCAGGAGAGCACCAAATTTCCCTTTGAAGGAAAAGGCAAGGGACGAGTCCCTTAGAGGTTCAAGTATTGAAGCTCTGGAAGGATAGTGCCTTGCACACCAAGTAACAACAAAGATGAGCAGAAGGTCAAGAAACCATTCGAGGTTTCAGAGAAAGAAATATTAGGAGGAGTAGTGTGAAGCTTCACGTAGGGCATAAGTGTGTGCAGGGTCGAGGTCAAACTTTGTTGATAAAGCTCAGAAGGGATAGCGTTTCTAGAATGCAGGTGAGACTAAAGTTTACAGGGTTTGTATGGAGAAAAATTGAAGGTCGAGGCCTTCAGAACATTTGGAAAATATCCCAAGTCTGGGAAGAAATAAAAGCTCAGGAGGAGGAGCATCGGTAGCCATGGATCATCTTTGGGAGAAAGGATCTGGACCTTCGGAGTCCACATCCAAATAGTGAAGGAGAACACGTAGGAGATTAGATCTGGGCCATCATATCTAGCATAGATAACCGATAGCCATCGGATCCAGAGTGTTTGGAGGAGGAGCATCAGAAGTCTGGACGAACGGTGGAAACTTCAAGGAGGAAGTGTTGATTTACCGAGAGCCGTTGGATCAGACAAAGATGCGAGGAGGATAAGTATGAACGTATTTCTATGTTTGTAAGCCTAGGAGAAACAAGACCGTTAGATATTGGATCAACATGACCCATTGATTTGATTCATCGCAAGTCAGGAATCGAGAGTCACGAGGTGGAAGAACCAATTACTCAGAATTGTGGGTTGCAAAATCCTGAAATATCAAGAGTTGTCTGATGAGGGAAGCCCAGGACCGTTGATTGTGGTGGAGGTCATTGAAATTTATGCAATTAGTGGAGTGTGGCTTCATTCCGATTCACCAACACACAAGTCCCAAAATCCCTCGAGGCTTGGGGCCAAGACAAGGACTGGGTCACATGGTCGAAGGATCAGGAGGGAGCTTGTCATCGTTAACCCTTTTCAGGGTTTGGCATTTCGACAGATAAGGACCCGGGGTGATTTGCATTGAAACCCCTAAAGTCCTAATTTGCGGAAGGTGCCTCTTGGCATGGCCTGAGGTCATAGCGTCGTGGTCATGTGGAGGTGAAGCTAGCACCTTGTGCATGTTTTCCCAGGTGGGGTTTCTAAAGGACCTATGGATTTGTTCAAGGGTTCCAGAAGGGAACTAAAAGAGCCACTTCGGCTCAAAGGGAAGAACAATCCTAAAGCCGGGAGGTCAATAGAGCCTGTTGAGGCAGAGGAAGGGGGTTTGGATCATGTGGTATCAAAGAAATATTTTTCGTCTGTATATTTCAGGCAAGGGGAAAGCTCGAAATGATCTCAATTGCAAAGTGAATAACATATTTTCCAGGAGGGAAGATTGAAGAAAAGTATGGCTACCGAAGACCATGGATGTGTTCCAAGAGGAGACCATCAGTAGAGAGGCAAGGTTGAGGTGGACCAAGAGCTCATTGAGATAAGGGCATGGATGGAACAACTTGCATTTAAAATGTAGCAGGGTGAGAAAGTGTATTAGGTATATGATTGGCCCATGAAGAAGAAAGCAAAATGGCCCGTTCAGAAATTGTTGGCCAAAAGATAGCGATAATTGTTAAGGAGATGGTTGAGGCATGTTGAATACCTCAATGAACTAGATAAGGAATTGATCCACATTTGTGAACCAGAGATTGGGAGAAATCTCAGTGACGAGGAGAAAGAGAGATCAAGCAAAGATCTTAGAGACTACCAAGTGGGAAATGGAAAGAGATCGGTAGAAGGTCTCGTATGCTTCCAGGAGAGTAGTGTTGAAATTTTAGATTGCCAAGTGGGAAATGATATGGGATCGGTTGATCTCATAGACTGCCAAGTGGGTAGCAGAGAAATCCTAAATTGCCAGGTGGGCAGGGGGAACAAAATGAGACTGTCTGAAAGTCGCAAGAGATCATAAATGGGTTCATATCAGTGAGGACTGATGATATGTGAAGATTCATGTGGTTTTGCAGGACATATGAATCAATATGATGACAAGTTAAAAACTTTCACCATCCAGGAGGAGAATCAGAAATGCATTCTAATGATTGGGGGGATTCGGGTCTTCCGACCAGACAGCCAAGTGAAGGCCAATGCACATGATGAAAATGAAACAACAGCAGAAGGACAGCCAGTAGTGATTTTCATTATGAAGGAGTAGATATCAGAAGTGGCCCAAGGAGAAGAAGAAGAGAATTCAATAGAATGGCTCAAAATTTTCAGCCAGGAAGCTGAAATAGAAATGACTGCAGCATTGGAGCTTGCAGAAGGAGAGGAAGTAGACAGAATAGAAGGAGCATTGGAGCTTGAAGGAGCATCTCTTTACCCCAACAATGTGCCAGCCATCCCACACATTTAGTGCACATTTAATGAAGGGAGAGGCGTCAACCCTCTCATTTTTCAAAATTAAAAATGTAATTGAATGATTGTAAGGCTGGTAGAGCCAAGCCATGATTTTTCATAGGTTGTAGTTAGAGTCACTTTTAATGGTTGGCAGGCTGAGATCTAGATCTGATTTGTACTAGACAACCATTTAAAGTAATTGATTGAAATAAATGAGAGTTGGTGAGATGGAGGGAAGAGCTCGAGGAGCCCCTCTTTGCATTAGATATTTTGTATCTAGATTCAGTTAGTTAATTGTGAGTTAGGAAGAAGCAAGAGAAGAGGGATCTGAGACTCTATCGTAGTCAGATCTCAAACACATTGTAATTAGGCATTCATATTAATAAAAAGAGCAGTTTTTCCTACACTTGAATCTTTGTGTGTTTATGCAATTGAATGTCTTTCGTATGTGTTCATTTTATGATGTAGATTAATGTTAGGTTCCATTTGCAGGGATAGATAGATTTTCCTATATGTGGGTTCATTTGATTTCTGTCTGGGTACTTTGTGGTTTCACGCAAGAGGTTGCATGACAGAGTACTGAGGACTCTGAAGGCAAATGCAAGAGTGCACTTCTGAGTTCTACAGAATTCAGGCAAAGACATGCCAGGAAGGCACACTAGAGGAAGTCTTAGACTCAGGGAGAAGCCTCAAGGTTGTTGAACACCTTGGAGGTAAGACTATGCAGAGGAGGTCACAAAGAAGATAGAATCACTGAGTGTTATGTAAAGCTCTGACAAGAGGGGCATTGAGCAAGTGAATAGAGTGCACAAAAAGAACTCTATTCCGAGTTTTGAGTTAAAGGAATTTTCAGAGGAAGAAGACACTTAAAGAGTTTTTAGCACTCTGAAGGAGAGCTCAGTAAAGTGTTCTTGAGCAAAAGGTTGCCAAGAGAGAACTAGATTTCCCATTGAAGGAAAAGGCAAGGGACGAGTCCCTTAGAGGTTCAAGTTCTGAATCTCCGAAAGGATGGTGCCTTGTGCACCAAGTAACAATAGAGAGGAGAAGAAGGTCGAGAAACCCTTCAAGGTTTCAGAGAAAGCAAGCTGAGGAGGAGTAGCGTGAAGCTACATGCAGGGCATAAGTGTGTGTAGGGCCAAGGTCAAACTTCGTTGATAAAGCTCAGAAGGGATATAATTTCTAGAACGTAGGCAAGACTAAATTTTACAGGGTTCACATGGAGAAAAATTGAAGGTCGAGGCCTTCAGAACATTTGGAAAATCTCCCAAGTCTAGGAAGAAATCAAAGCTCAAGAGGAGGAGTGTCGACAGCCGTGGATCAGCTGCGGGAGAAAGGATATAGACCATCAGAGTCCACGTCTAGACAACGAAGGAGAATGTGTAGGAGATTAGATCTAGGCCATCAGATCTAGTGCAGATAATTGACAACCGTCGGAACCATAGTGTTTGGAGGAGGAGCATCAGAAGTCTGGACAAACGGTGGAAACTTCAAGGAGGAAGTGTCGATTTACCGAGAGACGTCAGATCAGACAGATATGCAAGCAGGATAAGGTTGAAGTTCTTTCGATGTTTGTAAGCCTAGGAGAACTAGGACCGTTATATCTTGGATCAACGTGAGTCATTGATTTGATTCATTGCAAGTCGGGAATTAAGAGTCACGAGGTGGAAGAACCAATTACTCAGAATCACGGGTTGCGAAATCTCGAAAGATTGGGAGTCATCCAATGAGGGAGGCCCAGGACCGTTGATTGTGGTGGAGGTCATAGAAATTTTGGCAATCAGTGGAGCATGGCTTCATTTTGATTCACCAACACACAAGTCCCAAAAGCCCTCGAGGCTTGGGTCTAGGACAAGGACCAGGTCACATGGTCGAAGGATCAGGGGGGAGCTTGTCATCATTAACCCTTTTCGGGGTTCGACATTTCAAAGGATAAGGACCTCGGGTGCTTTGCATTGAAATCCCTGAAGTCCTGATTTTTGGAAGGCGCCTCTTAGCATGGCCTGAGGTCATAGCATCATGGTCATATGGAGGTGAAGCTAGCACCTTATGCATGTTTTCTAGGTGGGGTTTTAAATGACCTATGGATTTTTTCAAGGGTTCCAACAGGGAACTAAAAGAATCGCTTCGACTCAAAGGGAAGAACGATCCTAAGGCCGAGAGGCCAGCAGATCCTATCGAGGCAGAGGAAGGGGGTATGCATCAGTGACCCACTGCTGTGAGTGATGAGCAGTGTGATCTAAGGCTGGGAGGTTTGTGGAAGGTCTGCATGCAATTGGTGACATTCTTACCAAGATAAGTGTCGACTGTGTGATAAAAATTACATGTTGCATTGTTATTTGTGTGTTATTTTTATGGGTTTATCTTATGTGTGGTTATAATTGTCTTTATATTTATGGGTATTGCACGCATATGCTGCATGTATATGTTTACTATTATTTCCATGTGAATCTATGCATTTACAGATGTATTTGTATGTTTATGTTTTATATATATGTTTCTGCAAGAGCTCTGTGTGTATATATATTTTAATTGCAAGCAGTGCGAAACATTTATGTGGCATAGCTCAACTCGGTGTAGGGTATGTTACAGAATGTTCCGCAGAGAGAATGAAAGTGTTCTCTCATGTATCGTGGCCCAGTCTGGGTGGCCGGGGATGTTACAATATGGTAT
>JZKD02S1367729.1:0-11497 GCA_000966675.3 Picea glauca
ACAACTCTTCTTGGAGGATTTCTCTTGGCATATATGGTGTTTCTCTCAAGGAAGGTTTACAACTAGGGTTTGATTATGCATTCTTCATGATATGTAAGTGAATTTTTCATGCAAAGCTTCTTAAGTGAATGGTTGTAGGCTTGATTTCTTACATTTGCTATTATATTGCTGAATCTTGAAACCCTAGGTAACAAGCACACAAGTAGGTCAATGCTATATGTCCCCTTGTTTGAGAAATAGTTTTAGCCATCGAAGAAGGAAGATATAGCCTAGCCGTTGCTACACTTTTTCTCTCTTTTTCTAAGCTAGTGTTGAAGTTATAGGTTGAAAAAATGAGACGTCCTAGGCCTAGTTGAATCTACACCTAGGGTTTGAAAGCCTTGCCCCTGCAACACTTTCTCCCTTAAATCTGTACTTTGAAGCTAGCCGTTTTGCCAAGTGTATTTAGAGAAAGAGGAAGGAGCATGAGGTCTTGCTTAAGCAACATCGGAGTGAGCCTCCTTCCCTTAGGGTTTTGATTCTAAGGCCCTGCCATTGCAGCACCTTGGAACCCTACCTTCCAGTGTCTAAGTTTGAGTCCTCTCAAGATTTCTTGCCCTTGCTTTGACTCCATTTACCCTAAGGCACTGGTAATTTCTCCAACGTTGAGCTTGTAGTGTACAAAACTATCTTCTAAACTTTCATTTTTGAAACCCTAACTAACCCTAACGCCACTAACCTAGGCTGACGTCATACTTGACGCAACACTCTTTTTAACTAACAAACAGACAATTAAATGATGATGTCAAGCATTTATTGAATAATTGTTGATTGAAAATACTTTGGGCTTGGTCATTTTTGTAGACATTGATGAATTGGTGATCTTACATAGGCTATTTAGCAGAACGTTGACTTCATCTTGTCTATTACATTGCTTATTAAATGAAATCATATAGTTAAGAAGTACTAACCCTTTGAGTTATAGCCTGCAAATATTGTATTGCATTGTTATCATCTTGTTCCAGGCAGGTGTTTTAAATAGGGACTTCACTTATTTATTGGCCGATTAGCCGGATTATCTGATATTGGTGGTAACCTGCGAGGAGGGAAAACCTTAACTCTTGACCTTTTATTCATTGCCTCTTCAAACCCCAAGTTACCAGGGACGTCTCCCCTGGGTTAACCTCCCTAAATAGAAAGAACCTCCCCATCGAGGTGACATTGGGTGGGGAAGGTTCCAGTTACGCCAGTTTGTCCACTATCCTGTAGCCCATGACCTAAAATACAAATTGTACGATAACACAACCCACGTACATATGCTTGCTGCATGCTAGACAACCCATGCACATATGCTTCCTGCATAGCAAACAACCCACGTATGCTTGCAAAAGTTGCAAAATCAAAAAGTTGTAAGGAATTCGATGCAATTCATGGGCTATTGGAGGTTTCCCAACCAATTCACTTGGTATATCCCGTAACCCAACTGAATAACCATCCTTTTGTCATATAAAAGGAGGTGTTGGGGTCTCATTTCACATCCAAGCATAAGAACAGTGAAACTCTGCCCAATTTAACTTCCCTTACTTGCCCAAGCTTTTGCTACCTTTTGTTAGATATTGCCTCAGCATTCCCTCATCAACCCCTTCTTCTTCCATTCAATCCATTCCCTTCCTTTGAGGAGATCAGAGGATTGAGAGAAGAGGCCTATTGAAGGTGCACTTGGAGCATTGTAAAGAGGATCCCGGACCAAGTTTGCAGAACGGTGGCTGACACAGATTGTAAGTTTCAGTCTTTGTTTGATGAATAAAATAATCTCTTTTCCCTGTCCCAAATGATGTTGTTTTGTGTATTTTCTTTGATTTATACATAGCATTTGATATCTAACCCCAACTCATGAATAGAAATAGCACGCTTGTAGTCATTGTTTTCCTAGTTTTGGATGTAGGTCAGCCTTGGGAGGAGACTTGCAGTCTTTGGAACTGTTGTTGGGGAAAAACACCCTATAGACTAGCAAATAGAGTACAGACTTTGCATGCAGATATGACCGATTAGAAATTACTTTCTACCTTCATCCCTAGATTTAAATCCCCTTTTCTTAGCAAAAGCATGGAAATATCAACCTACCTCGTTACCGACATTTGATGTCGATCCTCCATTGTGCTTGATTACTTGTTCGCAATACTCCTTCCAAAGATGACCTGCATTCAAGATGAGCAACAACTATGCATGCATACTACTTATATACTCATGGGTTAGAAATCAAACATAAACTAATTAAACCATAAAAAGTTCATGAATTGGGACCGGAAAAGCATTCTCTTTATTACTTAAAATGAGTCAACTTTACAAAATTTGAGACCGGCCACCGCTCCTTGAACCTGATCCCGGGCTCCTCTTCTTCTGTCCCTCAACTGCTTTGCTTTAAATCTCCTTTGGCATTAGGAAAGGCTAAAGGGTTGGGATAATGGAATGCGTAAATGGGCAGAGTTTCTTTGTTATATTCTTCCTCCTTCCAAATGGTACCCCTACACCTTCTTTTATAGGCTAGAAGGAGCTAGGTATTTGGACGAACCCTTGGCCATGCATGGCCGATAGTTTCAGTTAACTCACCCATAGCTTTTTGTTCTGTTGGAAACTTTCCTTTTTTCATGCTTTTGTCAGTCCACGTGGGCTGTTTTGGGTCAGCCAGTGAGTACACGCGTGCAGTAGTGAGTTAGGGCGCATGGGCCTTTATTCAAGAGGATTTTCAAAGAGTTGTTCAACAATGTTTTGGCAAAGAAGGGATATGAGTTGGCCTAATGCCAGGTAAGCATGTATGGTGCAATTTAGGGTTATAACAGGAACTACAAAGCTTGAGGAGATCATCACCAGACATGGGATAAAAGGTACAATTACCGATATTCTCTTTTATTGTTTTCTTTTCATTTTTTTTGGTATGTTTGGGGTAGAGTAGGAACTAGATTGAATTTTAAATGGTCATTCGCTTTGTCTATATCTTAAACCCTGGTATAGTTAAAGGGGGGATTTTCCCAATAGCAACTAGAGTAGCATACCTGGTACCAAACCGTTTCAATGGAGTAACATACATCCAACACACTAGGTTGGCCCTCTAGCTATCCCGAAGGCATGACCTCCCCGAAGGATCTGCATGAAAACTCCAACCAAACAAACCAGTTGGGCCTCCCTGGTAATCATGCAAACTCAAACGACCAAATGTCAACCTACTCTGATACCACTTGATCCAAAAATGATCTTTTAAAGACTATGGTTAAGTTTATGCATGAGTTCTTTTACCATTTAGGAATTAAGAAAAGAAGCTTAATGAAAGAATGTCACATCCATATAAGAAGTAAAAACAACAAACCATAACACCAAGATTGTTAACAGAGTTCGACACAAGTTTGCTTACGTCTCTGGGCCTTTGTCTCAATGGGGAAGGCTTCTTATTAATCTTCAATGCTTTAAGAATACAAAAGAAAGGCTTACATAACAGCTTCTGAAGCCACCTTTCAGATCTTCAACTTCTGGACAAAAACATACATCACCATTGGTTGGAACAGGAAATTCTGAGACTTTTGATTATGAAGTCGGCTATGCTTGGCTCGACACCTTGGGATCTGGAAGCAATTTTCTGTTCGGGTATTAGGATGAAAAAACAGAATCCATATTCAGACTCCCCTCGAAATTCTGCAACTTTTGAGTATAAAGTCTACCTGCTTTTGAACAGTACCTCAGGACCTCCCCTCGACATGAATCCCAATGTTGCGCCTTGTTAGATCCGTACATTATGTACAGTCTTGATTTGCATGCCAATTTTTTTTCTCCATTTTCGTGCCCCCCAAAAAACATTTTTTCTCGATTTTCGTGCCCAGCTAAATAATCCAGACTCCGCCAAATTTAGGGATAGTTGCCAAACTTAGCACCAATTAGCCAGATATAGCGAGATTCCACTAGATTTATAGGATCTCTGCCATATTTGGAGGAATACACTAGATTTAGTTGACCGTCTAGAAGGTGCCACGTGTCACTTTTTTATTGGGCCAAATCACCCCTATAAAAGCCAAAAATGACTGCCACATGTTAGCCTCTGGTGTTGTTGCCACATGTCATGCTGACATCATCCGTTGACTTTGATTTGTTGACTTTGACTTTGACTTTAACTTTTTACATGTTTGACCCGAACTTCAGATTGCGATACCTTCTGCATGCGGTGTCCATTTAAAAAAAAACATATATGGCTGGAATCGACTCGAAAATCCTGACGCAATGGCACTGGTTTCGTCCTATTTCGAGAAATTTGATTTTAGGCCTTCCTGGATCCATTTGGATCACACCTCCCCACTAAGACCTTTTGGTCCTCCAAAAGGATATCAACCAGTCACCAAGTGCGGGATAGGCCTCCCCACTTGTCCTTTGTATTTAAACTCTGTCCTGTGCACCTGTCACATCATCATCAATTGCATAATAACCATGAGAGTTGAAAGCATATTGTTAGCCACTTGAACTCGTTCACATCTTCATAAATCCACTACCATCCATGTAGAAAAAATTAGCAACGATAACATCAGAAATATGACTGAAAATGAACCAATATGTTTCACTGGCTTGCATGACATTAACTTATCTTGAAGCAAAGTGTGATTGAACTTCCATTCTACAACCATCTCATGTTCATGCTTAAGATCAACTGCTTTACTTGGCACAATCATAGGTGTATTTCTTGCATAAGCTTCCTTCTTTAACTGTTCCATTGTTAGAAGATATTGAT
Organism: Picea glauca; assembly: GCA_000966675.3. Lineage (NCBI taxonomy): Eukaryota > Viridiplantae > Streptophyta > Pinopsida > Pinales > Pinaceae > Picea > Picea glauca. Next base: position 4,748 of record JZKD02S1367729.1, read on the forward strand.
TTGATTTTATGTGATGAACATGTACAACATATTCTATCCCTTCTTTAATTAAGTGATATTGATTATGTTCCCATTAGAAGATTTCTTTGCGATCATATAAATAAGGGCTTCCTAAGACCATTCCACATGTTTCTAGTGACACCACATCACATGTTTCTTCATCCACATACTTAGATGTAATTGCAAATTTTATGATACGTTGCTTTGTTATGGGCAATTTGTGATCTTTGCTTATTCAATTTAGTGATGCATCTTAGTGTTTAATCCCAATTTCTTAACCACTTCTTCTGAAATTAAGTTAGATTGAGATCCACTATCTATCAATGTATCGATCTTAGTATGTTTCATTACGACCCTTATATGAAACAATTTACTTCTTGAATCAAAACCATCACCAATTTTACATGTCAAATCAACTGTTGTAATATTAGACATATCACCTGGATCATACCCCAAGTCTGTTGGCTATGTTGTTGTTCCAACTTTTTGCCTCCCTTTCCTTTCTTTGAACCAATTTGGTCTTTTCTCTGGGTGCAATTTCCAAAATTGTTCATCATCGTTCCCTTCTTTCTTGCAATGCTTGCAAGATAGCTTCTCTTCCTTCACAGTCGCTAAATTTGCTTTCTTCCCATTCCCTTTTCCATTTCCATCCTTCTTTGAAGATGATTCCTCTGATACACTAACTCCATTTTTCACTGCTTCAATATACCTTGCTTGAACATAAATCTCATCAATATTATTAGGTCCAAACATAAATACAATATTATGAATAAAAGCAGACAAACCTCATATACACTTCATAAGAGTTTTTTGTGTAGTTAATGGAACATCTAACATTGAAGCCATCTTACGCAATTCATAAGTATTTTCCTGCACCGACCGTCCTTTCCTTAATTTAAGACTTTGACATTGAATTAAATCCTTTTCCTTATATCCCAATGGATATAATTGTTTTCTAAGTGCGGACATAAAATCATGCCATGATGGAAAAATCTTACCAACTTGCTGAGTTCCATGTTGCATTTTACTTTGCCACCAGATGAGAGCTACGCCTTCAAGACGAAGCGATGCCAATGTGATTTTGGTTGCCTCATATTTGATTTGCTGTACATTACAATATACCTCCATCTGTCTAACCCAGTTATCAAGTTTGTCAACATTAACTTCGCCATCATACACAAGAAAAACAAATTTTACATCAAGTTTAAGTGATGACATATCAAGCTTATGTTTATGAGAATGTTTTCTTGTAGTAGAATTTGAACTTGTACTTGAAGAAGAAGAAGATGATGATGGATATGAAGGAGGTGAAGGAGGAGTTTTAGGAGGGTCCTCTTCTTCTTCACTTTTGTCTTGCTTTGAAAATTCCCCTTGAAAAGGTCTCTTTTGTTCCAAGTAATCATCATACAACACTTTTACCATCTGTTACATGGCAAAGAAAGTTCTTTGAAACTCTCTTTCATTTTGAGAAAGACCTTATTACGATGCCATCCTATCACTTTGTGATGTTGATCCAGGTGGATATCGGTGGCCACCCACCTTTTCCAACTAGCTCAAAATGGTTTTCTAGCAATTTTGGTAATTTACTAATTGTAGCAGTTTTTCGGGTCCTGAACTTCTGAAGCCGTTTTGAGGCCATAAACGATGTTTTTTGGGAAAATGGGGAGCAACATGGAGGTTCTTTCAATGTTGCTCACACAAAATTTGTATTCCTCGGATAGATATTTCTAACGAGGTATTGAGCACGTCAAACGAAGATCGTATGCAAAAGTTATGACCTCGGGAAGTTGATGTACTGACTTACCCAAACGGGGCCCACATGACTTTTGGCGCTTCATATCCTAGGGTTAGGTTTTTGGATGTCTAGGGTTTTTGACATTTCTGTTTATTCTAAAACAAAAGGCCTTTAGAGCCTCATTGTAACCATCTTCTTGCGAATGAGCGCAGCCGTCACATCTCTTCTCAGAGATAAGCTGCCACCATTCGAGCAAGCTTGTTTTCCGCTGCATTTTACAGTTTCAGCTTATTTCCTTATTGAATAGAAAACCAATTTTACTGTATCTCTGTTATTTTGTGTTAAGAACTTGCTAATAATCTATATTCATTTCATTCTGCTCATAAAATTTGGATCGGTGGTATCAGAGCAGTCTACTCCTTGTTCTCTTAATGCATGTCCCCAACGAGGTTGGAGTACAAAGAGTTGGGTCTCGAGATTGTTTCTCTTGAGGACAAAAGCTCTCGCACGCCCAAGTGACTTCTCATGGTAGAAGAAAAGAAAGATGATGGGACAAGAGATCCTTTCAAAATGTTTCTTGAGGAATCCCTCACACAACAGAGGAACGAGATGATGGATAGTTTCATGCAAATCCTTCGGCGGCTACCAATAGGCGACGCATCTTCTTCGAACAGAGGCGTCGCCCCCTTCAAGGTACAAACAAACTTCAATATTCCTATATTTGAAGTTTAGATAGATGTATATGTTGTAGACAAGTGGTTGAATCTACTAGAAGGGTATTTTTCTGCCCATAACTTTTTGAATAGAGAAAATATTACTTTTGCGCTCCTCAAAGCCGTTCCCCATGTCAAAGATTGGTGGGAAACTTTCTGTGAGAAAAAGGAAACAGAGGAACCCTAATTATTTACAGTCACGACCACTTGGGAATCCTTCAGGGATACTATTAAGAAACAATACTACCCTGTCAGAAGTTATGACAACTTGTATACCAAATGGACCACACTGCGTCAAGAAAGAGACCAAGAAGTGCTAGATTTCACAAATATCTTCCATACCTTGCACAACAAGCTGCGTATCAAAGATTCGAAGCGACATTTGGTGCTCAAGTATCATGGTGCTCTCCATAGATACATCCAGAATGAAATTGAATTTCTAGACATCTCATCCTTGGGTGTGGCCTACTGATATGTCGTCAAAATCGAGCAGAAGCTCAAACTAAAGACACGACAATTTGGGCCTAGGAACACCTCACAACAAAATCCAAGAAAGGGTGGCCCCAACCCACAGAACAAAGGACAGAGAAAATATGGACAGTATTAGGACAACCAGTCCAAGCTACAAGCAAAGAAGGACACCAAAAATACAAAGAAAGATACCATGAAGTGGTGCGAATTCCATAAGAGCCATTGACATAAAACTGATGACTGCCGCTCAAAGCAGTCACTGGTGGCTGAAGTGAAAGCCTCTAAATAAGATGCGAGTTCTAACTCTGAGTCAGAACTAGAAAGGGGAAGATAGATCACTAACACAGAACCCATTGCCACTGTTTCTACCACCAAGCTCCAGCCTGGTGAGCCAGATGATCCAGAACAAGGAGAGTGCCTCTTCCATTCACAAATGTGGGTAAAAGGCATCTCGCTGCACTTCATCGTTAATAGCGGTAGCCAAAAGAACCTCATCTCAATAGAGGTCGTCAAGTGGCTAGCCCTACCGACAATGCCTCACCCACAACCCTAGACCATTGGATGGCTCTGCTAAGGAAGTGATCTCTGTGTCAGCCAACAGTGCCGATTGTTGTATGACATCAAGACCTTCAAAGATGAGGTATTGTGTGATGTTTCTCCTCTCGAAGTTTGTGATGTTATTTTGGGCCAACCTGATTTATGGAAACGTCATGCTGTATATGAGTCTAGGCCTTGTAGTATTATTATTACTTTGAATAGGAAATTGTACAGGATACCCGAGGCAGTCCCACCTAGTGCTATTTCCTTGATCTATGCTAAGCAATGCAGGAAGGTCATCTCTCAGACGGGGAAGTTTGTCTTCTTCGTGATTCACTCTTAGAATGAGCAAAAGATCACAGCCACATACAGGGTCTTTGCGGTTGACCTCTCCACACAGCAGAAACAAGTAAATAAGGTCATGGAAGAATACTCAAATATCTTCTCCTCACTTACCGGGATACCTCTGCATTGCCAGGTCAAGCACCCCATCGATCTGACCCCCGATGCACCGCTTCCCAATGGGCCATTCTATCATTGCTCTCTGTTATAGAATGAGGAGATCAAGTGACATATCCAAGAACTTCTCCACAAGGGGCACATCTGTCCCATCTCATCACCTTGCGGGGGCCCAATCGTGCTGGTTCAGAAGAAAGATGGAACCTAGTGACTCTGCATTGATTACCGAGCTCTGAATAAAATAATAGTCATAAATTGATACCTGATTCCCTGAATCGATGACCTCCTTGATCAACTCATGTGGGAAAATATTGATTTGAAGTCTGGCTACCACCATGTCCCGATAGAACAGAAAAATGTATGGAAGACCGCCTTCAATTCAAAGGAAGGCCTTTTTGAATGGTTGATCATGCCATTTGGTTTGACAAATGCTCCAACCACTTTCATGAGGATGATGGACGATATCCTGCGACCATTCACCAATAATTTTGTAGTTGTGTATCTGAATGACATTCTCATTTACAACAAGACTTGGGCCGAACACTTGCAACATATTCAACAGGTTCTGCACACCCTTTGGGAGCACAAGCTATACGACAACTTGGAAAAATGATCCTTTGGCATGGACAGGGTCCATTACCTGGGTTACATCGTTGATCAACATGGCGTACATGTGGATCCAGCCAAGATCCAAGTCATTCGTGATTGGCCAGACTCAACTGCACTCACTAAGCTTCGAAGCTTCTTGGACCTTGCCAATTTCTATCGCAGGTTCGTGTTGGGATTCTCCCATATTGCATGGGCCCTCAGCCAAATAACCAGGGGTGGTGGTAAGGAAAAATTTGTGCGGGGCCGGTCTCAACAACAAGCATTCGAATATTTGAAGCAGTGCTTGTGCTTAGCCCCAATAATTTAACTACCAGACCTGCAACAACCCTTTGAGATCAAGACAGATGCTTCAGACTATGCTGTGGGCATTGTTCTCACTCAACATGACCACCCCATGGCCTATCATAGTGAGACACTATCAGATGCTATCCATAAGTACCCTACTTATGACAGATAAATGTACTCCATTGTGCAAGCTTACTGCCAGTGGAGACATTACATTCTTGGGAAGGAGACAATTACATTACATTCTTGGGAAGGAGACAGTCATCCACACTGATCATAAGCTACTGCAGTTCATGCAGACACAAGGAAAATTGCAGAATGACTGCCATCAAAAGTGGTCCACATACTTGCAACAATTCCACCTCAACATTAAGTATAAAACAAGAAGCACCAACCACGTCGCTGATTGCCTCAATAAACTGCCAATTGCGGTACTCACCACGGTGCTAGACTCTTGCAGCCATGAGACCTTTGGATGGCCCCAAATCTATGAGACAGACCCATAATTCACCACCACCTACCAAATGTTGGGTGCAAACGCAGTTGTCGATAATTTCCATCTTCATGATGGGTTGTTGTGTTGTCTGGGAAATATTTGTGTTCCATCAAAAAAGCGAGCGAAGATGATCTGGGAATCCCACTAGAGTCAGGTGGCAGGACACTTCGTCGTCAAAAAGACAGTGGCGATGCTACAAAAACATTTCTACTGGTTGAAAATTCGACAGGAGGTCAACAAGTAGATCAGTTCCTGCACTGCCTGTGCTATTGCCAAATTGACCACTAAGAAATAGGGCCTATAAAACCCTCTTACTACTCCTGACAGGCCATGGGAATCCATCTCAATGGACTACATGTCGGGCCTCCTATCCACCAAGCGGGGAAATGAATGTGTTTTTGTGGTTGTTGATCGATTTTCTAAGATGGCGATTCTAGTTGCTTGCAAGAAGAGCATCACAACAGAGGCCACTGCCAAGCTATTCTTTGAACGAGTCTAGGTACATTTTGGAATCCCACAAACCATTGTCTCATATCGGTACAGTTGATTTCTCAACACATTCTGGTCGAGCCTCTGGTCACTGCTGGACACCAAGCTCACCAAATCCACGACCTTCCACCCCTAGAGAGATGGCTAAACCGAGGTTGTAAATCGAATGATTGTGCATATCCTTCGCATGTATAATTCCAAGAACCCTCGCACATGGGATGGGAGCCTTCCCTATGTCCAACATATATACAACCAAGCCTTGCATAGCTCAATCGACCACAACCCATTTCAGGTGGGGTTGGGATTTCAACCATTGGGTCCCATAGATGTTGCACTTCCCCTTGCGACCACCTCGACCGACTCATCTTCTACTCCAACTGAAGCTGAAAAAGCCACCCAGTTCATTGAGCGGATCTAGCACATCCGCCAAAAAGTTCAGGATATCCTACAGAAGTCCAATGATAAGTACAAGGAGTGCCATGATCAACATCGGGTGCCACATAAGTTTCACGTGGACGACAAAGTTTGGTTGCACTTGTAGAAAGAACGCCTTACAAGACCCCATTAGAAGCTTCGCCCACTCCGTTATGGGTTGTACACCATCACCAAGGCCATGGGGGATAATGATTTTGAGCTCAACTTTCCTCCTTTCCTTGGCCTGCACCCAATGTTCAACATGGATCTCCTTCTCCCTTATTTCCCACCATTATTGGACACCTCAAAAGTAGCAGAACAACTGACACCAACAGAGCTCAACCCTGACTGCATACAAAAGGAATCCAATGATCAGAGTGTGGACACACAGATCAAGGGTACTCGACATCAAAGGATCCAACTTTAGTGAGTCGTCAAAGCATGGCAACTCCTGCACCAAGGCAAGTGGTTCACCCATGGCCAAATTCAGCAGAAATTTCCCAATCTGATGGGGGAACTCAATGCAATAGAGACCATTGCTT
>JZKD02S1367740.1:0-11497 GCA_000966675.3 Picea glauca
TCCATGGGTTTTGTATATGCATGTTAATTTTCCTTCATGTCAAAATAACTTCATCAAGCTTGTGGTCCAAAACCCATGACTAGGGTTGACATCAATGACAACGACCAATCTTCCAACATAAACAAGGTGCCCTTTACCTTTGGTCCTTGACCAATCCCCCATTCGGATTCATCTCAGATCTGAGGGTCAAATCAAGTTAGGATCTAGTCCATAAGTGGTTGAGGGGTCGACAAGAACCATAAATGCATTGTTCATAGGAGTGTGTATCTTTTCTTATACATAGTCGCTCATATGGTGCATTGTGTGCTCTACGGGCTTCTTTAGCCCGTCCACTATGCACACACTTCCTTTAGGGAGTTAGCACATGCCAATTTTTTCCCAATTGTATAAATTTTTACTCTTGGAAATGCATTTCGATGCTTCAGGTGAACTAATAGTTGTCTGGCACTATTGTATTTCTGTAACCATTTTCATGCAATGTTGCAAATGAAATTTTAGTGATAACAAATGCCCCCTGATGTGTGAGGTTAGGAGCATACGTATAGTTAAAATACATCAATGTTTCTTCTACTAAGAGTACCATTGTAATGAAGAGTGTTGATAGGAACTGCAAGAGTGATCCGTCGGAGGGAGGGGCGAAACGGTGGGACCCAAAGATTTATCTAGGGAGAAAAAACAAAATATGTATACAAACAAGGCGAGCATGCCCCATGCTTGTGTCATGCAACTCAAACTGTAAGACACTAACTGAAGTGGGATGTTGATGTAGATAACTGCAGCACCCTTCGAGGTGGTTTGATAATGGAGGATGACAATTATGATGGTGAATATACTCTGAAAAGAGGCAAGGATGCCTATAAGAAGTGTTGATGACTTGTAGGCCTTGATGGCCTAATAAATTCAGATGTCTTTAGATGGTATAAAACAAGTGCAATAATCGCATAGTAAGACCCATTGTAACATGAGATTTTGTTGAAGTCGAATATTATGGGGGTCAATGGCATTAGAGAGCAATGATGGTTCTCTCTATGTCATCCGAGACTCCTCATTGTAAAGGTAATGAGAGTCAAGATACTATCTCCATTCAGGAAACTATGTTGATGTTGACAGAAAGGGAGACGCGACTCCGAGAAGAAAAGGGCTTCATGGAATATGTGGAGATAATATCAGGGATTGATAGGGAACATGAACGTACTCAAGACATGGTGAGACTCAAGACTTCACTTGGTTTGGGATATTTTTGAAGGATGATTGGAAGCAACCGTGAAATTGTATCTAGGGTTAGGGGGGTGACTAGACATGGAGTTAAATTGTGCCAGAGGTGTGACAAAGTGGAAAAACTCAGATATCAGGGGTACATGGACTGTGGGATACTCAGGGTTTATGAATGATGTCAAAATGAGTAAAGGATAGTGGATGCCCCAACGAAGGGTGACATGGGTTTCATTGCTCGAAAAAGAAGGTCGTCAAGGGTAACGACAAAAAGATAAGTAAATGATGGAAACAAAGGCTTTGTATAATTACCAAATAAATAAAGAATAATTTGGGATGAGTGTACAGATACATAAACGGGTACCCTAGTGCAAGATGGCTTGGCCTATGAGGATGCAAGTTGTGTGGAGAAATGGTGGAGGATGGGGGCCCCATGGGTGGGTTTCTATATGAGGTAAATGAATGGAGGGAAATCTGTGAATGGGAAAATTGAGTGTGGATGAAATGGAGTGTTAATGATACTGTGGAGGTGCAGTCAAAATAGAACCGAGATGAGATAATTTGGGAGTCCATTGGGAAAGATATAAAAATGATGAGAAGGAGTATGTGGCTTATTCTCGAAAATGTGTAATACTATAGGGACTCCCATCCCTAGGGGGTGAAAGCAACATGAGTGTCAATGTACCAAGGGGAACTATGAATGGAACAACTAATTTAGGGAAGATTGCTACCAGGTGAAAGTACCAAAATGCAGTGGAGGTGACAGTAATACAGAGTCGGATGTAGGGACCCTAAAGGTGAATGTTAGAGGGTGTGGCTAGGAGATACACTTGATATTCAAAGGGAATGATTACATGCTACTGTTGATCATATACCTGAAGGGGTTGCGTTGGTTTGTGATGACCAAGTACCTGCACATATTAAAACTGAATACCCAATGTGAACAATATATGAAGATAAAGAATATATAATAGTTATTTGATAATTTTGAACATGGGCATGCATACCTGGAAGTGATGTGAGAAAAATTCTCCCCCGAGGTCGAGGAATGTGACTTTGTAGATGGAGGGACCTTGATCCCGTGGTTGAATACAAATTAGGAAATAGAGATGATGGGCTCTTGTAACTAAGTGGGGAGGTTTTGGCAAAAGGGAATATATATAGTTATGGGGTCCACAATACCACCTCATTTGTACCTGCTGCTATAGTGAATTGACGAGAGTATTTGGAGGAGTTTTGAAGATTACAGGAGTTCAAGCCGACTGATCCAGGATTTTCGAGAGTTGGGTTGGTGTTCCTATCCTCCTACACAATATATAGTTTCTATTTTTTAGGTAGGGGTCATATGGATGGTCGTACTAGGGTAGGGTTAGGGGTGGGCCCACTAATGCATAAGAGAAGGAAGGATACCCGCACTGAGATGTGTGGGTATAAATCCATATCCTATGCATGATGTGCGGTTGTGATGTACAATGTAGGGTCCATGCCATAATGACTCGAATTTCCCATGACGAAAAGTATCATGAGTGATATCGTAGGCTAGGACAAGATCTCCTTTTTTAAATGAGCGAAGGTTGACATGGCGGTCAAAGGTGGCTTTGAACTATTTTTTAGCTGCCTCATTGTTCTATAATGAATATCGATGATCTTTATCCAATGAATCTAAGGTCAGCAAGCGCTGCTCCATTGGAGCAGTGTCAGGTAATAGCTCGATGGTGGTGCGCAACGTGGAGATTTCACACTCGATGGGGAGGGTGGCTTCGATCATGGATGAGATGAAATGGTGTAAAACCAGTGGTAGTTTTGACTATCATGCGATAAGACCATAATGTTGAAAACAACATATGATGCCAGTTGGTCTTATGTTGGTTGACGGTATGTTGCAACATGGTTTTGAAGACTTTCTTGATAGCCTCGACATGTCCATTGGACCGAGGGTAGTATGGGGAGGAAAACTCATGGGAGAAGCCTAACTTTGAGGAGAGTTTTGCAAAGATCTCATTCTCAAAGTGTTTACCATGATCGGATACTAATTGTAGTGGAATTTCAAAACGAGTAATGATGTGGTTGAAGAAGAAATGTTATGTTGTGTCAGTGGTATTGTTGAAGGTAGGCATGGATTCAACCCATTTGGTAAAGTAATCTACTACCACAGTGATGTACTTGTGTCCATTACTAGATGGAGGATTGCAAGTCATGAAGTCTATGCCCCATTTGCAGAAGGGGCCAACAGTGATGAATGGGTGTAGAAGAGTTGGTGGTGCTCGTTCTTTGTTTGCATAGAGTTGGGATTTGTCACATCGCTTGACAGTGTGGATGTAGTCATGAAATAGTGTGGTCCAGAAGTATCCCGCTTGAATGATTTTTTGGGAGGTGGACATACCTGAGAGGTGGCCACCGCAAGAGCCACTATGGAAATCATTCAAGACTCTGTCTTCTTTGACGATGGTCATACTTCGATAGAGTATGGTGTTGACCCCACGTCGATACAAAATGTCACCTATGAGGAGGTATCGAGGGGCTTGATGGTGAATGCGTCGACAATCATCTTGAGAGATATGAAACCCAAACTTATGTGTCCAAAGGTAGACAAGAAGATTGTCAAACTAGGGGTCATCTCAGGGGATGAAGAAGAGGTGTTCGTCTAGAAAATCCATATTGACGGGTGAATCTTTAGCATCTGAGGGAAACATCGTGATGAGTTCGATGAGAACAAGTGCTTTCTTTCTTTTTGGAGTTGATAACTCTAGGTCATATTCCAGAAGGATAATGATCCATCAGAAAAAAATTTCATTAATTTGTCATCGACTAAGCAAGTACTGCATGGGGTTGGAATCTGCCATGACTTTGGTAGTGTGAAGCAACATATACTAATGCAGTTTCTAGACTGCGAGGACAACTACGAGGTCTAGTTTCTCATTATGATTGTATTTCAGGGGTGGTCCTAAAATATTTTTACTGATGTAGTAAATAACATGCTCGCATCCATCATCCCCTATTTGGATGAGGACTTCTGCTACTGAGATGGATGAGGCTGACAAGTAGAGGATGTAATCACGATCATAGTTTGGAGGACTAATCAAAGGGGCATTGGATAGCGCTTATTTTAAATCATAAAAAGTGGTTTGGGCATGTTAATCCCATCGAAATGGGATATCATGATATCATGACGTAGTAAGTAAAGGAAACCATGTGTGCAAGTGGTGTAATCTCAGACAAAGCATCGTAAAAATTTGTCTTTTCCTTGTAGGCTCTGCAGTTGGTACAAATTCCTATGTGGTGGAATTTTTGTGATAGATTGGACCTTGAGGGGGTTAAAGTGGATATTGTACTAGAGACATCATTGAAAGACAACTTGTAAGTCATTTAAATGATGAATTTGTTTCTTAGATCGAGCAATGAGGTCATCCAATTAAGCAAGAATGATGCAAGAAATATCATGGAAGACATAAGTCATGTCCTGTTGGCACGTAACCCTGATTGTTTTGAGTCCAAAAGGCATGACACGATAAGAAAGCGTACCCCATGTGGTAGTAAAATAGGTTTTATACTGATTTTTTGGATGGATTTGGATTTTATTGTAGCTGGAGAACCCATCCATGAAGTACAAGGCCTCGTGGCCAATCCAGTTATCAAAAATTTTGTCAATGAAAGGGGTTGGGAACTTGTCTTTGGGACAAGCATGGTTGAGATCATGAAATTCGGTGCAGACGCGAATAGTTCCCTGTTTTTTGTTAATGGGGAGGAGGTTGGAGACCCATGAGGAATATGAGATGTGGTATATGAACCTTGCACCATGTAACTTGTCAATTTTGGTTTTGATAGCCGCAGCTTTGGATGGGTGAAGTGGGCATTTCTTTTAACGAACTAGGGCAGCATCTGGCCATGTGTCGATGCGATGTTTGAATATAGAAGGATTGAGGTCGAGCATTTTTGTATATGACCAAGAAAAAATATCCCAGTATTCCTGAAAGAGAGCTTTGTAAGATGTGAGTTCCTCAGGGGAGCATGCGACGCCAATGGTGATTTCTTCTATGATTCTCGGTTTGATGGAAATGACGATTTTGACAGTGGGAGAGATATTGGCCATGTTTCCTTCTTCAAAATCATCAAGGGCAGGGATAGGGTTGTTGAACCAGTCTATATTCCCTGATGGAATAAAATCCTTGGTTTTGATTGCACATATGGAGGCTTAGCTAGGAGGGTCAAACGCTTCCTATGAGAGAAAAAAGAGCTCTATGATTGAGCGCATTCCATGGGAAAATGGGAGCATTGAGTTCCTCCAGTATATCTTCTTCGCAGTGATAAATGCGAGAATATAGGGGATCCATGGAGGTGACATGGGTGACTGTCACAGTGAGATTGTCCTCAAGTGGCGAAGACATAGAAGGGATATCACAACCATGGTGCGATGGATTGCTTGACATAAACCAAATGTCTAGACAATGTAGGGGGTAAACTATGGTAGGGGATAAGATTTCCTGGGGTAAATGAACTGAAGAATTCAGAGGATTTGGAGGAATATCCTCAGATAGTCTATCCATGAACCATGGAGGGGTGGGAAGTGACTCGGGTTCAAGGGAGGTGATGTGAATAGTATATGGAGAAGGGATAGGGGGAGTCACTTGTGTCACATGAGATGAAGTGGTCAAAAAGTTTTGAATAAGGGTTACTTGATGACACATATATTCAATGATCAAAGGAGACTAGTATGTGAAATGAGCAAGTGAGTCACAAAGAGAGCTAGGGAATCTCATCCATTCGGGGACTGAAGTAGATACATAATGAATGTCAGTGATGTGGGTAACCGCAAGTGGTGATGGAGAGGGATATTGCTAAAAGGTTTGGTGTATTTTTGTTAGTGTCTGGAGAAACTGAGGTAGGGCTGGGAAATAATGAGTGTAGTAGCCACATTATGAAAAAATGGAGAAAGCAAATTTGGTTTGTATCCCTTTATTTCCTATAGTTGGGGACACTATGGTAGTACTAGGTGTGCTTGGTTAAGTGGTGAGTGATGTGGTTTCTCGAGGGAGTTGAATTATATTTCCTAATTCAGGAAGAGAAGGACATTTATTAGTGGCGTGTCCTTCTCTTTCGCAGAGTGGGCAAGGAGGTTGAACTCAGGGAGGAAGTGGAGTGGTGGGATCTTTCTTCTTTCATCTACCCCTAACCATAGTCATGGTGCTGGCGATTGGCGATAAGGGTGGCGTGGATGGAGTTAGTACTAGAATCTGCATTGGGATTCCCTTTGACTAAGGAGGGAGGGATGGTTGAGGAACCATCACGGGAGGGTGGAGATACCATACAGGGATGACGAGCACCATGTTGGGAAGGGTAAGCATCGTAGCTACCTGAAATCTTTGTAATCCTGATGGGGGGTAGAAGAAGGGAATTTGAGTGATGGCTTGGGAGATTGTCTCCCAGACTGGGATTTTCCCCTAGGGGAGGGGGATATTGGGTATAAGTGGTGTAGTATAGTTCTCAGGTAATCCCTGAGGTAAACTCTCTTCAACTAGTGGGACATTGAGGTGGGGAGATACCTAAGTGGGAGGAATGGTGTCTCTGGTGTCATTTCCATTAGAAGATATGATGCACACTTTTGCTGAAGGGTGTATGAGAGGTCGTGCTCCATGGTATTCCCCCAACAATGATGGGTCCTTTAAAATTATGGGGCCCATATCAATGAGTGAATAAGAATCAGAACTACTGTGGACAAGAGGTAGGATGTTATCGATGTTGGTAGAGTGGTTAGGCGGGTAATGTGAAACTTGGTCGATGGTGATGATTTTCCCATTGTGGGGGAACATCATTGTTTGAAACAAAGAAGAGGCCAATACCTTCATAGCGTACATGTAGCTATGTCCAAACAAGATATTTCAATCGAGCGAGGTGTCAATAACCTCAATGTCGATGAGGATGGTTTTTCCCCCGAGTTCGATGGGGACATTTTGAAAGAGCCCTTCAGGGGAGGATGGTCGACCATCATAAGCTCTTAAAGTGGTCGCATATGGTACTAGCTCAGGGGAACCAAGTTTATTCCATACATTTTTGGACATGATGCATGTGGATGCACCTTCATCAATGATACATCGATGAACTGTGATGTTCTGAATCTTGATTGGTATTTGGAAATCTACCAAAGTGGGGAGACGAGGTTACCCACTATCTAGATCAAATTTGATGAGTCTAGTATCAGCTGGGTCGACTGCCCCCAAGTTGAAAAGTAAGGATTTTCGTTGAGTTGGACAGGTTTGGAAGACCTCCAATACAGACATGGTTGCAGGGGGTTGTGCCAAGTCATCGACCAGACTATAATTGTGTGCCACCCTAGCCTGAGAGTTGTTGAAATTTCATCATAATGAAATGTAAGTAATACAAATGGGGGGTTCAGTTTTAGGGCATGGAATAATCAAGGGTTTTCTGACTGTAGATGTAGCTTCTTCCAAAGTGGTGGAAGTATATTCATGGGGTGCGTTGTATTGATGACCACATGTTTGTAGAAGAATTTCTTCTTTACTAGTGAGGAGGATATTGTGATCCGTCGGATTCTCAGGGTGTGGATACAATTCCATTTTTGGCGGGGCAGGATATACCTCATGTTGGATATTCATCACACTTTGGGGTGGAATAGGGTGTTGCAACACGGTCGGGGGTGGTTGTTGCAAATATTGTTGTGGGGCCTGTTGACGGGTAGGCGACGCTGGAGGACATGGAGTGTTCATGGATTTTTCATTCATTTAAAGTAGGTAATTGGGGGGAAATGGTAAGTGTAATGTCCATGCTCACCGCAAAGAGCATAAGCGAAGTTTGTCCAGAGGTTGTTGTTGTTGTTCCTCCCTTGGAGTTTGTTGTTATTGTCCCCTTAGGGGTTCTAGTTACCCTGATTCTTGTTTCCCCCAATAGGTTGGTTTTGTTGGGGGTTATTTCCCCCTGGTCTTGGGTTATTATTGTTTCAGTTTTTTCCTTTCTTCTTGGAATTATTCAACTGATGGGCCGTATTTGTTGTATTCAACTNGACCAGACTGTAATTGTGTGCCACCCTAGCCTGAGAGTTGTTGAAATTTCATCGTAATGAAATGTAAGGAATACAAATGGGGGGTTCAGTTTTAGGGCATGGAATAATCAAGGGTTTTATTACTGTAGATGTAGCTTCTTCCGAAGTGGTGGAAGTATATTCATGGGGTGCGTTGTATTGATGACCACATGTTTTTAGAAGAATTTCTTCTTCACTAGTGAGGAGGATATTGTGATCCGTCGGATTCTCAGGGTGTGGATACAATCCCATTTGTGGTGGGGTAGGATATACCTCATGTTGGATATTCATCACACTTTGGTGTGGAATAGGGTTTTGCAACACGGTCGGGGGTGGTTGTTGCAAATATTGTTGTGGGGCATGTTCAGGGGTAGGCGATGCTGGAGGACATGGAGTGTTCATGGATTTTTCATTCATTTAAAGTAGGTAATTGGGGGGAAATGGTAAGTGTAATGTCCATGCTCACCGCAAAGAGCATAAGTGAAGTTTGTCCAGAGGTTGTTGTTGTTGTTCCTCCCTTGGTGTTTTTTGTTATTGTCCCCTTAGGGGTTCTGGTTACCCTGATTCTGGTTTCCCCCGATAGGTTGGTTTTGTTGGGGGTTATTTCCCCCTGGTCTTGGGTTATTATTGTTTCAGTTTTTTCCTTTCTTCTTGGAATTATTCAACTGATGGGCCGTATTTGTTGTATTCAACTATTCAAAACTATGAAATTGTTTAATGGGAGAGGGTTGAAAAAAGTCAACATTGGCATGTGGTTTTCCATGTGGAGGAGCAATAGGTTATGGAGGACTAGGAAATGGAAAATACAAATTATTTTTTGGAAATGATCCATAGGGCATATAGGAAGGCAAAGCACTTTCACTAGTTCCCAGGTTATATGCTAAGGTAGAGTGGGAACATGAACTTGGTTGAGAATTCGGGTGCATGATGGGTGTCAGGGAGGGACCACTCATGGGTAGAGGGGGAGCAACAAGATATGGTTGTTGGTAAGTGGGATGAGGGTAATAAGACGACCTGCCATATGTCGATGGATATTAGGGTGTACCGTACATAGGTGGTGGTTGGATTTTTGGGTTGTGGTGTGTCGTGGTACCAATCAATGCATCCGGTGTGTGGGACATCCTAGGTTTGTCTTGTCCAAATGGTACGGGTCTCAATGCATCAGGTATTACTATGTATAAGTAACCTGACTGAGTATAAATGAGATCAAATTCTTTAGCCTTGCTAATGGATTCCTCTTCGAATTCGGGGAAGGTGGATGCCACATGTTTTTCAAGTATAGAGACGAGTGATTTTAGAAACCAATTGAGACGTTGTTCTTTGGTGGTTTATGCTGTACATAAAATACATCGCCGATGCCATTCAAGAATGTGGTCAACAATATGCATATCTAAGGTTTGTTTTCACTCGGAGAGCAGTTCTAGACTAGTGTCATGATGAAATGGTAGTTGAAAAAAGGCCAAGAATTCTTTGGCCAAGGATTTAAAAGTCATGTGGGACCTTGATTTTTCGTCCACATACCATTTGGTTCATGGACCAGTGAGTGTTCATTGAAATAACCTTAATTGGATGCATTCATTCATGATGTTGTTTGAAGAGCACCAAAAGTGGAAGGTCATGACATGGTTGGCGGGATATTCCCCCAATTTTCCTTCAAATTTGGTCATATATGAAGGTAGTTTGGTAGGCATATTGGGCCATGTGGGGTCATGTAATATAGGATCATTCGTGAGTTTAATCGAATTAGGAATGTTGAGAGACACCAAATATGGCATGGGGGTGGCGGTGGAGGATTAGTTACAACCATGGTGTGAGCAGGTAGTGGACCTAACCCTTGAGGGGGATTTGGTGGGTTTGTACTTCTCCATTGAGAAGACGTTTGCCCCTCACCTCCTTCTGAAGGAGATCTAGTGGATGGAAGGCCTTGGGAATTGGACCCAAGCAAAGTTGATCCAAAAATAGTGGCACTCATAGGGGTGTGAGATGGTTGAGCCGGTGAGTTGGAAAGACTAGGAACTCCTCCTAGAATAAGAGGGAGATTCTACAAGCATATGGAATGATGAGGATTATGTGGGTCTTCTATGATGTCTGACTAGAAATGTGAATGTGTGAAAATGGTGATGAGAGAAAAAAAAGAACAAGAGACTTGTATAATGTGGAACTTCACAATATATCTCACAAATGCATGTAATCAAATGAGCATCATACATAAATCAACTGTAAATAAGCATACATGTGGGTAGGTAGATTTTGTCTACATGGGAGAAAAAAGAAAACAAATGCTCGTGTCCTAAAAGGCGTATCATCCTTCCTCTCAAAATAGCACTTGACCTTCCAAGAGCACTCAACAGTGGGGTCTGAAGCCACCAAAAGAGGAACTAGTGAATGATGAAATAATTAGTTATAATGAGGGGTAGAGGGTGCATATCCCGAAAGAGCTGGCGATATTTCCCAGTATCAACACAAAATCTGATCAAGGTGCAATTGCAACCCTGTTGATGGGAGAAATTGATCGTCCGTCAACTGGAAGAGAGAGTCTGGTTTGAGGTTGTCTAAATAACCCAAGCCATTTGGTGTAACTCATTCTGACGAGTTTAATGGATCCATTAGCCAATCTAAGAATCCTAAAAGAAACAAATAAAAGAGAGAAATAAGTAACTAAGTAGTAAACACACTATATATATGTACATATGTTCAAATGTAACTATAGTAGTTGTATTAAAGCAGAGGATATACAAGTCTCGTTTATTTACATGATTTACAAGATGCAATTTTTAATCGAAACTTACGAAAATCGATGTGAAAAATGATTGCTTCTAGGAAGTAGATAAAGAAAGCACATAAAAATATTTATTGTTTTTCTTTTATAAATTTAAAGAATCTTGCAAAAAAAGTTAATGAAACATGAACATGTCGATAGTCAAAGATGAACCATACATTCTAGTTTCAATGATATGTAAATGACGGAAAAATACAAAGAAATTATCCTATCAGTGAATTAGTGAGGTGTATCCAAGCATCTGCATGAGTGGTGAACATCCAACTGCCATGTCCAAAAGAGAAATCTGTAATGAACCGTATGACTGTTCTAAATAAATTAAAAACATGTATTGGCAGCTTAGGTTTTAATGACAGGAAAACCTGTGATCTCATAATTATACATGATTACAACAAGATAAATCTGGAAGCAATCTATGCATTTTATCATTCAATTTAAAATTCAAAGATAAATCTCATTATTTAAATCGAAGA
>JZKD02S1367751.1:0-11497 GCA_000966675.3 Picea glauca
ATGGCAAACATATATAACATATGGTTTGTTTTTACCCCGCGCGCAATATGGCATATACAACGGTTACATATAATATAACCGTGGATTAAACTTTGAACCGCGCATATTTAAATCCACACACAAATGTTTATACACATTTCTATGGTGTATAGTGAAACCATGGGTCGGGGCTAGGCCCCGGCCCGCCCCCCTTTTTGCATTAACACAATACATACAACTTAAATATAATGTTGTCCGCTTCTATAACAAGGGACAAGTGGCGGAAAGTTGGCTAGCGGAAATGTGTTAAGACTTTGGCAAGAGGGGAGGTCGCTGATTCAAATCCCATGGCTGCCAAACTTTTAAACCAAAAACCAAATAGCCAAAAATGAGGGGACACGTGGCGCCCTCCGATTGGGCCACGTGTTCTCATATTATTTGCCAATAAACATGCCACGTGTCAAGATATTATTCGCCCACTGACAACCAATGTAAGTGCGCCACGTCACCCCTCTGCCACATCAGCATGATGGTACGGCCCCTGCCATGTGGCCGTACGGACTGCCCAGTCAACACTTTTTTTCCCTGTTTGACTTTCCGAACAGATCGCGATATCTTTCGCTTCCGACGTCCGTTTCAGACGAAACGAATTGTGTTGGGTTCGTGACGACGAGGGCTACTCTCACGTCCGATTTGAGGCAATTCCGAGAACATCAATTTTTGGGCTAAAATTTGACCCCTGGTCCAGATTTTGATCACTCTTGGGTCTCTGTGGCCGTCAGCTCCATGGTTCATTCAGGAGGCTTGCTTGCAGCGTGGGATCCCAGCTTTTTCGAATTGACTCCATTCTCGACCTGTGGAGGCATTTTGCTTATTGGCCATTGCTTGGCCACCAACCAGGAGCTCGCCTTCTTTAACATTTATGGGCCCTGCCAGTCAAAGTTACAGTTCTGGTCTATTCTAGCGAACAGCGGGATCCTTTCCATTTCCAATCTCATCCTCGGAGGGGATTTATATATTACCCTCTCGGCGGATGAACACTGGGGCGGACAGTCTACTCCTGGACCGAATAAAGATTTTTACAGAGATCTTTTCAGCGCTAATAATCTCATTGACATTCTGTCGTCCAAACTCATCCCTACTTGGCGCAACGGAAGATCAGGGAATGAAGCCATCTCAAGAAGACTTGACCGTTTTTTTATCTCTGAATCTTACTTGTCCTCCTCAACCATCCCTTCCTCGTGGGTGGTTCTACCGTTCTTTTCTGATCATGCGCCTATTATCCTAAAGATGAACCTTCTTCCCAAGCTCAACACTTACCCATTCAAATTCAATCAACACTGGTTATCTTCTAGTGACTACTCCGAACTCGTGCACGCGGTCTGGACAGATCCGGCCTTTCTCTGTGAAAACAATCCTCAGCAGCGGTTAGTATGGAAATTAAAGACTTTAAAAATCCATACCAGATCCTGGAGCAATCGTAAAAAAGCATTGGAGGCGGCTCATTTAAATAGAATTGATTCTGAAATTAAAATTCTCATTCACCGATCAGCCAATGCACTTCTCTCTTCAAAGGACGCCGACACACTAAAGGAGCTGGAGCAAATCAGAGCTCATTATCTACGAGAACAGGAACAGAGTTGGAGGCTCAAAAGCAGAGCGACCTGGCTTAAGGCAGGGGACTCCAATACAAAAAAAATTCATAGACTGGCAAGCCACAACAGAAATAAGAAGCTTATCTGGTCCATACAAATCGAGAGCAGCGATTTGATTCGAGGCCAAGCCGATATCAGGGAAGAAGCGGTCACCTATTTCGGTAATCTTTTCAAAGCAAATGATTGTCATTTTTATTCTGAGAAGGCATCCACGGCCAGCCTATTTCCAAAATTGGTATCGAGCAATGAAGCTTCCGACTTATTTAAACCTGTCACATTGCCTGAACTCAAAGATATTTTATTCCACTTCAAAAAAGAGAGAAGCCCAGGCCCCGACGGCTGGACAGCAGAATTCTTCTCCTTTTTCTTCGAACTCGTTGGTCCAGACCTCCTTCAGATGGTAGAGGACACTCGGATCAAAGGTAAGGTTCACAAAAGCATTAATTCCACTTTTCTGGTATTGATCCCGAAGGAGAACCATTCGGTCACTTTCAACGACTACAGACCTATATCATTATGCAATCTTATTTACAAATTAGTCTCGAAAGTGATCTCCAACAGGTTAAAGCCCTTTCTTGAAAAGAGCCTCTCAGCCGAACAACTTGGATTCATTAAAGGTAGACGTATTCATGATGCCATTGGTGCTGCCCATGAAAGCATCCATTCCATAAAACAGAAAAATTTGAAGGCATTGATTCTAAAAATTGATTTAAAAAAGGCCTTCGACAGCATTGATTGGACTTTCTTGACGCTGGTCCTCCTCTCGGTGGGTTTTGGCAATAATTTTACGGACTGGATTATGTCCTGCGTAACCAGTGCTAGTTTTGCGGTGCTGATTAATGGAGAAGCTTCCAACTTTTTCCGCAGTGAAAGGGGACTCCGTCAAGGCTGCCCACTCTCACCTTACCTCTTCATTCTCCTTATGGATAGCCTTAGTTTACTTCTTGCCAAATCCATCTCCGAAAACCTCATCACAGGCTTAAAAGTTTCAAGGCTCATCAGATTGGTACACCTTATGTTTGTTGATGACATTCTCCTAATGTCAAAAGCTGATCTTCCGGAGTGGCTGGCGATCTTGGAGGTCCTCCAGCTTTTCTGCTCAGTTACAGGCTTGTCCATAAATCCCTTAAAATCCTCCATTCATTATTGGGGCCTTACAGAGGCTGAGCTTGTTCTCTTCAAAAATTCCATGCCCTTCTCCTTCTCCGATCTAAAAGACGGTATTAGCTACCTGGGCTACCGGCTGAAACCGGGAGTAGCCTCCTCTGCTGATTGGTGCTGGTTAGTGGCTCTCTTCGAAAGAAAAATTGGCCTGTGGTGTAACAAGTGGCTGTCTCTGGGTGGGCGATACGTCCTTGTCAAATCGGTGCTTGAAGGCCTTGCTGTCTATTGGATGACACTTGCGCGGATCCCAACCCGAATTCTCGTCGTGCTGCGTAGACTTTCCTACAAGTTCCTATGGAACGATCTTGTTGGAAAACGTCGTTTCCACCTGTGTGATTGGCAGACATTGGCTAACCCCCGAAGGTCAGGAGGTTGGGGCTTCAAAAACCTCTCTTCCTTCAAATCGGCGCTCCTGGCTTGTTCTTTCTGGCGTGCTCTCTCACATGACAGCATTTGGAACAGGGTTATCATAGACAAGTACCTTGGTCCCCTCCCGCTCCTTCAATGGCTTCGGAAGCCTTTCCATGATTTGAGAAGGGCTTCACCCTTCTGGAAGGGACTAATTTCTGCCTCGCCGATGATCCTACATTGGCTTCGTTGGAAGCCCGGTAATGGGAAGGAGATATCTCTTGGAAGAGATAAAATTCTGGGGCTGGAAAACCGTTCTGTTCTTTCTCCTCAACTTCGGAATCGACTTTCTTCTCAAAATTTCCTGTTCCTGGCCCAACTAAAAGTGACCGCTGGCGCTCCACTCCTTCCAGACCGCTGGATTCATAGCAGTCTTCTTCAACTTCAAGATTCTCTAGCCTTGGAATGGGACGCCTTCACATTGGCCTTACAATCGGCAGGTATCTCGTTAAGCAACGATCGTGACTCCCTCCTGTGGGCTGGAGGTGATGCTTCGGGTAACCTCACTGTAAATAACGTCTACAAGGCTCTCCTACACACTCAGATCTCCGCTGCTGAGCCGCCTTGGTTACTGAAGATCTGGCAATGGTCCATTCCACTAAAGAACAAGCTTTTCTTTTGGCTGTGTATTAAGGATCGGGTGCTCACCTGGGAGGCCCTCCGTAGGCGTGGTTGGCAGGGGCCTGGCTTCTGCCACCTTTGCAAGCGAGGATCCGAAGACCTGAGCCACCTTTTGACTCACTGCTCTTTCACAATTAATTGCTGGAACTTAATTTCTCGGCACTATTCCTTGCGAGTGATCTGGAAAGGAGATACTTTTTCCGACTGTGTAGCTGCTTGGATGTCTGACAGATCGGCCCCGCACCCTTTGATGGCTCTTGTCTGTTGGCAAATCTGGCTTGAGCGCAATCAAGTGCTTTTTGAAGGCCGTCCGCCCTCCTGCTTAGCGGTTCTCCACAGAGTTGTTTCTTCTTTTCAGTGGCAACCGTCTTCTCTCAAGAACCTTCCTATAAAATCTATTGACTCTCTCGCTGGAACCTGGCTCCACTCTTATCTACTTTGATGGCGCAGCCCTTGCCTCTGGTCAATGCTGCGGGGCAGGAGGCACTCTCAGGAATCACACATCCAGAGTCACCAAATGGT
The DNA here is from genome assembly GCA_000966675.3 of Picea glauca. Taxonomy (NCBI): domain Eukaryota; kingdom Viridiplantae; phylum Streptophyta; class Pinopsida; order Pinales; family Pinaceae; genus Picea; species Picea glauca. Next base: position 4,350 of record JZKD02S1367751.1, read on the forward strand.
TTCTGAATTGTGGCGACGGCTCCAACACCAAAGCAGAGCTTTTGGCCCTGTGGACTTCTCTCTTTCTTGCCTCCAGCTGGTCACTAAATCACCTGCTAGTGCTCGGTGACTCGAATGTTATTATTGAATGGATCAACCTCAAGTGCAATCTAAACTCTGTACATATCGAAGGTTGGAAGCATCAAACTCGGGCGCTGGCAAACTCCTTTTCTGACGCAAAATTCCATCATATTCCCAGGAGTCACAATTCTGAAGCGGATGCTCTTTCCAAACGAGCGCTTAGACAGGCTGCTGGGCATTTAGCAATTTACCACTGTGAAAATGGATTGGACAGTCCCGTCACCTTAGTTAACATTTTCGCGTCATAGGGGCCCTGTATCAAGTCGTTCATGGATCTCTTTGTTTCTTACAGTCTTTTCTCTCCTTTACTGTGCTTATGGTCAATGCTGGTTGAGGCATGATGTACTTCTCCCTGTCTTCATGGGCGACTGTTATGCTTTTTTTGGACAGCGTTTATGTCTCCACTGTCCTAGTATTTTCTTAACTGGTATGGGCGACTGTATTGTTTTTCCTGGACAGCGTATATGTTTCCACTGTCCTAGTTTTTTCTTATCTTGTATAGGCATAAACTGTTATGGTTCGAACAGCGCTGGGCAAGCACAGTTCTCGCTTTTCTTCCGTTGAATGCCACTGTCTCTGTAAAAGAATTTATTAATATAAATTTGAGAAAAAATTTCTTGCTGGAAAAAAAAAGATAAATTGGAGGTGAAGAATAATGTGTTGTTTTGTATTCTTTTCACAATTATGACAAGTTCAAAAATAAAACCTTTTGTGTGTGGATGAAAGTAACTTCCATTTGTGTTTTTGTTGGCATTATAATTATCAAGGAATTCAGTAACAATGTTATCATTGTTGCCTTATTTTGAAAAGAGTTAAAAAATCTTTGTAATACAAGATGGATTTGTTTAATGGAAGTGTGTTGGTCGTTACAAATGGTATATGGGCATTTCTTCTGTCAAACCAAGGTGAAATAAAAAAATATAAAAAATTAATTCTTCTATATCAAACACTCGTCAAACTGTACACTCTCAGAAAGATTTTGACAAACACTGGGCAGTAACCAATTTAACACTGAAATCTATATCAAGCAACCAAATTTCTGTGTTATTCAATTTATTAGTAAAACTGAAAACACTTAATATTTCCTGTAGGATTAGTTCTAAGAGGCATATTAACACTCAAACAGTTTACCCCAGCTAAGCATACACAATTTAAGTAGCAATTGGTTCAAGCATTCTGTCAATCACCTGTCGAATATCCAAAAACAATAAAAACTGAACACAAACATGTACTCACTAATGAGCAATTCTTCATCTTGGAATATTTTTGGACTTGGAATATTTTTTAGGCATACTACAGCCACTTAACAAAGATAATTAGATTATTTTACAGCATATTCTCGCCATAATAAGCTCTCTTAAGCTACAACGACTTCACTTAATTTGATAAAAGGGTTTAAAGTTTAACTATAGCCTTTGTGTGAGGCCTTCAGCTTCAACTATTTTCCCTAACCAATTCGAGAACATAAGGTACACTCCAGCCATTAGATTCGTTGATTTTCCATGTACATAAGGTACACTTCAGCTTCAACTTCACTAAATTTCACAACAAATTGATATTCCACGGATGAAAATTTAACTTCAAGGAAAATACCATATATTAAACTTTACTTGGAGAACAAGCCCAACAAGGATTCTATTCTACTTGATCAAATCGATTTGTTCCTTAATCATTGGCCTGAACTGGCCTCAACGCTTACCACTTGTTGAGGCGTTTTCACAAACACTTGGTGACATCCACAAGTAGAGTGGAAACAAGCCACTTAAACAATTATAAAACTTAAATTGGAATGGGTGAACTCGTAGAACCCTGTGGTGCATGCTACAAGTTGCAAAACTCATGACTTAAACGTGCCCACTGGGGGCAGAAACCTCAAGCACCTTGAAGACATTTCATGCATTTGGCATTTGTAGTGTTAAAGATTTACTGGTTATAGCCAACTTATGTTCAGGGAATTTATATCTGCTATGATTTGAACCTGGGTTATTGGTATGCCAATATGGTATTACAACAACCCAAAAGACAATAAACATTGATTTTATTATATATATAATTACTTCAGAGGAAAACTGTATTTAATTGTCCTTTCCATGTGACAACGGTTAATGAAAGCCTAGAATAAACTACTATTGACCTGGCGGTCCGAGTTTGGCTGTAAAAATCTGGGAAATGCTGATAAGAGATTGCTAAAGTAAATCGGAAATGCTTGGGAAACCTAAAACTTTTGTTGGAAAATCTTAAAAGTGTTGTAGTGAGTGAAAACTAGCATTGTTGATGGCTAAAAAGGGTAAAGGCAGCGATTTTGAGGAGATCCGAATTTGGAGCCAAATGAAATTAAAATTTTCAGATTTGATGAATTCGCAATTTTTCTTATTCAACAATTGTTCATGGTGATTTCAAACTGATCAGTGCCTTATCCAAGGGTTTATGGAGTCAAGAACATTAACATATGATCGAAATTTAATTAAAATCCTCCACATAAATCAGCAAACATGCTAAACAACATTAATTATTAATTAGGACAGATCTGAAATAGTTATAGCTGAGTATAAATGCTCAAAACGATACACCAACACAACCATCAATTCTTTATGTGAACTTATGACATCAAATAAGACATTGGCAGAAAAGAGGACAGTTTCACATTGAATGATCAGTCTTGTACTCCATACACTTCAAATCTCATATCATAAACAAGTTTAAGACAGTAAACAGATTTCTCTTTTCAGCCCTCCAAAAAGCTAGAACAGATCTACTAGAAAAGTACAATATTCAGCCCAGTATTTGAAGAAGAAACATAACAGGAAAAGATGACAGCCTTACTTGAAATTTCAGTCCTTGAACATTACAAAATAAGCTCCAGATTTGTAGGTTTGATTTGGTAAGAAGTAACTCAGCAATGTTTTCAATATGGTTGGTTTTTAAGCATAGGTCAACCAAAAAAGTGAACCCCACAAAAGTGATGGCAGCAGACACAGGGAGTAAGAGACTTGTTTTAGTGTTCCAGGCATCCGATGATGATTGTGATATCTTCCTCGGTCCAGAATACAATACAGTGGCGTGGATCTCAGAGGTGACTATAGCATATTTTAAGTGAAGGCATTGTAGGAAGATGGAGTGCACATCATGGGCATTGGAGATGTATTTCATGAATTGTACCTAAGAGTTGTCCAGTTTGGGATCTCTTCAGGTGAACAGAATACAGTTGACACCAATCTCCAAGTCAATCCATCCTCTTAATAAACTTGCCATAAACATTGGTATATTGCCTATGAAAATATCGGAATCTGTTACTGCTTCAGTTAGCTGTCAAGCTGTGCAAAAGCAATATTGAAYAGCCATCCTCGCCAGAAAAYGTCCACCTTCACARTCAGAAATCTCATCATGTATTGACCTCCCGGCCAATCTTTGAACACAMCCATTTCTAGATTATATTCTCTCTGCTAAACCGAAACCATTAATCCACTAGATGCTGCAAAGTCTTATAGCCAAATCTATGATCATAATGTTGCTGAAGTTTCAGTTACATCTGGTTTTCGATGTATTTTTATTTTTTTATTGGCTACCTAACGTACCTACTAACCACATGCTCGACAGCGTGTGGAGAGGTCCAGACCTGCCTACATTGAAGATGACGTTTGAATAAAAAGTCGGTGGAATATAAAGAAAGTTGAATACAACTTTCCTAAAAGTATTAGCGTGCATTGCACTTGGACTTGGTTCCACTTATCCAATATAACGTGCGTGAGAATCAATTAACGGAGAATCAAAATATTAGCGTGCATTACACTTGGACTTGGTTCCACTTATCCATTAAAACTATTTGACAATTTACAAACTTAACAATAAAGAATCCTTTAAGAGTGGAGATAAAGTTCACAATGTTGTGTCCATCGATAAAAATCTTAACAATAAAGAATCCTTTAAGAGTGGAGATAAACTTCACAACGCTGTGTACATTGATATCAAGGATCTAGTAGGAGAAAGGGTCACATAAATGAGGTTGGTGAGAAGTGTATGTCACTAACTAGTGAGTGCCATGCAAATTTAATCAACAAGATGGGAGTTTAGTCCCCCTTCACGTGCTTTCAAAAAATCGTTTCTTTAGGCCACCTTTGGGTGGTTTAATTAGCTCCTAATGGGGCAAGTTATAGCTTAGTCTTTCCATCATGGGATGGGGATGAGGGAAGGAGAGCTTGATTTGGGAGAGGGAGCTCTCTTTCATTCATCACAACATCTAAGTTAGCAACATAAAGCATTTGAGACATTGAAAGAGAAAATAAGTGTCGCACTAGTTCTGGCTCTGTTGGATCTGCAACAACCATTTGAAAAACAAATCGATGCAAGTGGATATGCCATGGGAGTAGTCTTGATGCAATGAGGTAAACCTATTTGTTACCATTCTGAAACTTTTACTCAAACATTAATTAACAACCAACATATGATAAGGAGTTGTATGCCTTGGTACAAAGTGTTAAAAAGTGGAAGCATTGCTTAATGGGGAAGGAACCAATAATTCACACAAATCATCAACCATTACAGTGTTTTCAATCACAAACCAAGCTACAACAATCACGACACTTTAGGTGGATGGGTTTCTTACAACAATTTCATTTGGTGATTAAGTGTAAGAAGGGAATTCTTAACAAGGTTGCAGATATGTTATCAAGACCCATAGTCAATGCATCTACNAACATGTATACTTTATGACAACCTCAAATCCATACATGCATGGTTGTTATCAATTTACTTGATGCTACCTGATCTATTTACATTTGTAGAAGCTCGTCGACTCCCTTCACTAATTTTATTGGTCAACATTTTCCCCATCCTCGTTTTTCTTCATACGAATGGATACCATAAGAAACAATATCGCCATGTTATAATGATGTTTCTTGGATACAAAATCCATCATTAGTTTTATTCAAATGTTATAACATCATTACTTCATATATATGTATATATATCAACAAACTACTCTTACTCTATAATCATGCCACCAACATGTTCAGACATGTTTACATGCACAAACGCACATCAATATGCACCAAGCATTTGATCTTTCATGCCTATTTTATGCACTTGCATTCTATCTTTATTCTATGCATCATGCATCAATTCTATCATGTACTCCAATGCATATCTATTTTATATTAATCAATTATTTAGCTTTCTTATTGTAGATGGTTGTCTTGGAATTTATATAGAACCTTGCTACCCTGTGCACTGCTATCCTTTTCAATTGTGCACCATTGGACCCTATTCTAAGCCCGCTATCCAAGCCTCACTTGGCCATTCTACATTTCCAGCCACTAGATCCACTAGTGCTACCATCTCTCAACTACTTTTATGCAAAGAATCATGTCCCATGCCCCTATTTTAATCCCACTAGACAAGCCTCACTTGGCCATTCAAGACCACCTTGTTCCAATGGAGGTCCTGGAATTAATTTAGAACATACCCACACAATTCTCAGTTGTGTAATATTATCCTCTTTCTAGAAATATTTTTCACACAACACTCTATGTAGAGTGCTCTTATGTTTAATGAAAATGCCTTATTAGTAGGCTTAGCCTTTCTTTTGTCAAGATATTGCTCTTCAAGTGTGCCTTGCTCTCCTTATGGTTTCCTCCAATTTCTTGGGGTTATCATATTGAATCTTGTCACTATAGAAGGAGGGTAACCCACTTAGAAACGATTTTAACATTCTCATCCTTGATGAAGTCAACATACTTCAACAATTCAAAGAACCACTTCTCATATTCATCCATTTTCATGGTTCCCAACTTGAGTTCAAAGAACTCTTTCATCTTTCTCTCATATTAATTATCGGACAAATATTTATCTTGGAAATGTCCTTTAAAATTCCTCCATGAGATCATTTTCTCATCAAGGTTCTTGGATTGCTTAGGTTGATCCCACCACATGGTTGCCTTTCCTTGCAAGTGGTAAGTGGTAATTCTAGATTCTACCCGAGAGGGGTAATCATGCAACTGGAAATACTTCTTCATTTCCAACAGCCATGCCTATGCCTCTTCTCCTTTCATGCGCTCACCATTGAAATTAGGTGGCTTGATTTCCCTGAGTTCACCTTGCAAGATGTCTACCTCGGGATTTTTTCTTTGCCTCTGAACATGAGACACACTTGGGCTACTCACTAGCCCTGAGCTTGCATGAGTTGTTCTAGTGGAATGCCTTGGTGAATGATGGCACCTTCTCATGCTTCTTGGTTGTCTATCATTTCCATGATCATCCCTTTTGCTATGGGATCTAGATGTTGATACTTATCTAGCACTAGTTTCTTGCTTGGTGCCAGAATCTTTGTTAACTTTCTTATGCAACATGTGTTGGATCATGTTGTCATTGATGCTAATGGTTTGATTGATTGATGTCAAGTGATTGATTGATGTCAACGGATTGATTGATTGATGATTGATGTAATATAATATGTATTTTCCTTGATGAGAATGCATAGATGAATATGGATCAATGATTTGTCATTGATATGATGAAGATGGATCAATGAGTTGTCATTGATACATGATGAAGATGGATCGATGTGGTTTCATTGATATATGATGCATTGTTGGAAAAATGTATAGATGACTCATTATTGCCTTATAATGATTGATAAGGTGCACAAATGGATGAACTCCAAAGTGGTCCCCTTATGGTGAAATCCCTCACGGGAAGACGCTTTGCAAATTGAGTTATCCTAAAAGAATGGTTGGAGGATCCATGCTTGTATGTGGAATAATGAGATGAAGATCAAGGAAATTTTTTATGAAACTATCCTAGATGGATAGTGTTTGTCATGCCATTTCTGATGGTATGTGGAATGTCACATAACTCCTCATGGTTTGAGAGTTATGGCCTTAGGAAGATGAAGGACCCCCACATGAAGGCTTCAAGCCCCCAAGGTCAGAGAAGTCAAAGTGACCTAAAAGAAGAAATCATTATTTAAATGATAAAGTAAAGTGACAAAGTCAAGGTGGATTATTTAAATAATAAAGAGAAGTGAAAAAATC
>JZKD02S1367773.1:0-11497 GCA_000966675.3 Picea glauca
TGGGATACTAAGGGTTCTAATGAATAAGGCCCCCGCCTTATTGCGCGCCCCTTAGAATCATCGTGAGCGACTGTCGCAGTTTTCCCTCACAACATCGTGGATCCTCTCGAACTAGGTAATAGTTAACCTATAGTTCGAGCCACGACGAGAGTGCTAGTAGGCGGTGACAGGGCTGCTGTCCACCCCTCTCCCTCAACCTCTCTGGAAATCGTGTGTGGCCCCTTCACTCCATATGTGAGTCTGGTCGGCAAGCTATCGTCAGCCTGCATCATCAAGAATCATGTCAGAACATGTCAACATCATATCATCAGATCAAAGAAATATCACAGTAAAAAAATCAACCCAAATAGCACACTCCCTGACTCAATCCGAAGTCCAAGGGGGTTCCACCGATGCCTCTGCATCCTCAAGGTCCGAAACCCTGCACACTCAATGAAACTGAGTCAACAACACCTGTCTACATCAAAGTAGTAAAAACATCATTTCATCTATCATACACATCATAATCAAGGATAAATAGTTTAACATCATAAAAGTCCAGATCACTTGCAAGCAAGTGTCCTCAAAGAATAAGTTTTCTCAGTGCGCCAGAGCGGGATGTTACATACACCCCCTCTTGGTCTAAACTTCGTCCTGAAGTTTCTCAGTATAAATGCCGAAATAAAAGTATCACAATATCATAAGTACCACAGTATTATAAGTCTATCTATCAAACAAAAATGGAAACTGCCGGCGCATATCATATGCGTCCTCCCAGGTTGCCGAGTACGGACTATAACTGTCCCACTGGACCTTGACCTGATCTACCGTTCGACATCATAACTATCAAACACGATGATCTAATATGCAGACTGGCTCAACCATGAGCGCTCCCTCGTCCGATACCTGCAAGGAACTCAAGTCAATCACGTGTGTAGGATCGCTAATATAATGTCTCAAAACAGATACATGAAAAACATCATGCATATGCCTCAAAGAGTCAGGCAAGGCTAGTTGATAGGCCACGGGCCCCTTTCTTTCCACAATCTTGAAAGGTCCCATGAACCTAGGAGAGAGTTTAGCTCCCTTTCCAAACTTGATCGAACTCTTATGCGAGTTAACCCGCAAGAAGACTCGATCGCCGACCTCGTAACTACGGTCGACTCGGTGCGCATCAGAATAACTCTTCTGCCGATCCTGTGCTTCTTTAATCCTTTGTCTTATGGCTCGCAAATGCTCTTCCATTTCTTGGATCGCTTCTGGTCCCACCAGGACCCTATCCTCAAGCCTATCCCAACTCAAGGGCGTTCGACACGGTCGCCCATAAAGAAACTCGAAAGGTGCCATCTTAATGGTGCTCTGGTAGCTGTTGTTGTAAGCGAACTCTAATAGAGGCAAGAACTCCTCCCAACTCTTTTGTTGGTCCATCACGTACATACACAACATGTCTTCCAAGGTTTGGTTCGTTCATTCTGTCTGTCTGTCAGTCTCTGGGTGATACGCAGTACTAAAATTAAGCAGGGTTCCCAAGGCCTCTTGAAAACTCGTCCAAAATTGTCCAGTAAACACCAATCCTCTATCGGATATAATCTTCTTAGGCATGCCATGCAGCCTTACAATCTCACTGATGAAAACTCTCGCTATGTCAAGTGCCTGATACGTCGTACGCACCGGAATAAAGTGAGCACTCTTCGTCAGAGTGTCTACTACTAAAAAAATCGAGTCGTGTCTCCTGGCTGTCAGTGACAATCCAACAATAAAATCCATCGAAATAACTTCCCATTTTGATTCTGGAATGGTATGTGGTTGAATTAAACCTGCCGGGTGTCTATGCTCAGCCTTTACCTGCTGACTCTCTAGACATATAGCCACAAAGTTGACTATGTCGTCCTTCATTCCCTTCCAGAAGAATAAGGGTTTAAGGTCTGCCCTCATCTTCGTGACTCCTGGGTGAGCCATGTAAACTGCTCTATGAGCCTCGCTCAGGATCAACATTCTCAACTCGTCGTTTGGTGGTACGTAAATCCGACTTCTAAACCTCAATAAACCATCTCTATCAAATGAATATCCCTCATATCGTGGTACCATCATGGTGTTTTTTTCGATAAAATCCTCGACTTCTTTGTACCAGTCATCATCACGCTGTAAAGTGAGAATCTTCTCACATAGATTTGTCTAAAGAGGTAACACCAAAAAGATGCGTGGCCTTCGACTCAAGGAATCAACCACTCGGTTCACTGTTCCCTTTATGTAAGTAATCTCGAAGTCGTACTCGCTAAGCAATTCCGACCAATGCCGTTGTCACACGTTTAGGTCACTTTGCATAAAAATTTGTTGTAGTCCACAATGATCAGTCCTTAATTCAAATTTTCTTCCAACAAGGTAGTGTCTCCATACCTTCAAGGCATATACGATGGCTAATAACTCCAAATCATGCGTCNCACAATATCATAAGTACCACAGTATTATAAGTCTATCTATCAAACAAAAATGGAAACTGCCGGCGCATATCATATGCGTCCTCCCAGGTTGCCGAGTACGGACTATAACTGTCCCACTGGACCTTGACCTGATCTACCGTTCGACATCATAACTATCAAACACGATGATCTAATATGCAGACTGGCTCAACCATGAGCGCTCCCTCGTCCGATACCTGCAAGGAACTCAAGTCAATCACGTGTGTAGGATCGCTAATATAATGTCTCAAAACAGATACATGAAAAACATCATGCATATGCCTCAAAGAGTCAGGCAAGGCTAGTTGATAGGCCACGGGCCCCTTTCTTTCCACAATCTTGAAAGGTCCCATGAACCTAGGAGAGAGTTTAGCTCCCTTTCCAAACTTGATCGAACTCTTATGCGAGTTAACCCGCAAGAAGACTCGATCGCCGACCTCGTAACTACGGTCGACTCGGTGCGCATCAGAATAACTCTTCTGCCGATCCTGTGCTTCTTTAATCCTTTGTCTTATGGCTCGCAAATGCTCTTCCATTTCTTGGATCGCTTCTGGTCCCACCAGGACCCTATCCTCAAGCCTATCCCAACTCAAGGGCGTTCGACACGGTCGCCCATAAAGAAACTCGAAAGGTGCCATCTTAATGGTGCTCTGGTAGCTGTTGTTGTAAGCGAACTCTAATAGAGGCAAGAACTCCTCCCAACGCTTTTGTTGGTCCATCACGTACATACACAACATGTCTTCCAAGGTTTGGTTCATTCGTTCTGTCTGTCAGTCTCTGGGTGATACGCAGTACTAAAATTAAGCTGGGTTCCCAAGGTCTCTTGAAAACTCATCCAAAATCGTCTAGTAAACACCAATCCTCGATCGGATATAATCTTCTTAGGCATGCCATGCAGCCTTACAATCTCACTGATGAAAACTCTCGCTATGTCAAGTGCCTGATACGTCGTATGCACCGGAAGAAAGTGAGCACTCTTCGTCAGAGTTTCTACTACTAAAAAAATCGAGTCGTGTCTCCTGGCTGTCAGTGACAATCCAACAATAAAATCCATCGAAATAACTTCCCATTTTGATTCTGGAATGGTATGTGGTTGAAGTAAACCTGCCGGGTGTCTATGCTCAGCCTTTACCTGCTGACTCTCTAGACATATAGCCACAAAGTTGACTATGTCGTCCTTCATTCCCTTCCAGAAGAATAAGGGTTTAAGGTCTGCCCTCATCTTCGTGACTCCTGGGTGAGCCATGTAAACTGCTCTATGAGCCTCGCTCAGGATCAACATTCTCAACTCATCGTTTGGCGGTACGTAAATCCGACTTCTAAACCTCAATAAACCATCTCTATCAAATGAATATCCCTCATATCGTGGTACCATCATGGTGTTTTTTTCGATAAAATCCTCGACTTCTTTGTACCNGGTTTGAACTACATTCCAATCCTATACAAGATAGATACAGTAGTTGAGATATATACCGTTAGGTTTAAGGTATGTTAGATTTAAAGGCATGTTAGATTTAAAGGCATGTATACCCCAATATATAACACATCAAATACATAGTACATATTGTTTAGCCAACATTATAATGTAAACTAAGATAAAAATAACGATAAATTCATTGTTGGAAAGATTTCTGAAAGTTCTCTAATAAACCTTTCAAAACCCATAAGTCAGTTTATACACTGTATGTATATAGTCATCAGAATTAATCACTCGGTGGTGTAGCATGAATATGAAATATCAGATGCAGACAAACAAGAAGCATGAATATGAAATATCAGACAAACAAACAAAGAAGGAGGAATTTAACACAAGGGAATGCAAGACAATATCTGCTCCCGATGCAAAGAATTATGTTAACACTGAGTGGCGGTCATCCCAGTCAGATAATATTAGAAAGGACAAATTTTTCATAGATTCCACATATGAATATAGCGAGAAAAAATATGAAATATGAATAAATAATAAATGTTTATGAAATTATCGAGATTCAACTCAGCTGTCTAATTCTTGGAGTCCATTCTAAAGGCGAATTCTTGGTGATTTCACTTCTCTAGAATAATTTAGTCTTGTTGATTTGCTAAAAGGAAGTTTCAGAAGGGATCTCCTACGGGTTTAAAGATATCAGTAGTTTCATTTCTCTTTTCATAATTTTCAGTTCATAAAGCAAAACTCGGAATAACCTAGAAAGAGTTTGGGGATAATTTCAGATGGCAGTGAATGCATATCCTTTCTAATTTCTGGGTTGTAAAGTAAAATGGAAGTGAATGAAAACGCCCAAGAATCTAAACCGCCCACAGTCATCAAAACACCCCCCGACAATGTAAAATGCCCACGACAAAATGTAAAAATGATTTATGGGTTGCAAAGTAAAATGGTAGTGAATGCAAACTCCCAAGAACAAAATGCCCCCGTAACCAAAGACAGAATGCCCAAAAAATGAATGGCCAGTAAGTTACAATGAGATGACAATAGTTTAGAAATGAATGACAATAATATGCTAAAATGAAATTCCCACCAATGAAATGCCCACAGTAAAAAGAAAAACGCCCAGCGAATTTAAACACCACGAATTTGATAACCACACCCCGCAGAGCCTATCGCCAGCGACCCATGGTGTGCAAGAAGGAAAAACGATTCTCCCAGGGACCAAATACAGTGACCATAAACCCAAACCAAATTTTCCAGAAACCATAAACTGAACCATATATAAAAGAAAACGAAATAACCATAAACCCAAAACAAATTTACCAGAAACCCTAAAACTGTACCAAATATATATAAAAAAAGAGAAATAACCAAATACAGTTTACAAGAANTCATCTATCATACGCATCATAATCAAGGATAAATAGTTTAAGATCATAAAAGTCCAGATCACTTGCGAGCAAGTGTCCTCAAAGAATAAGTTTTCTCAGTGCACCAGAGAGGGATGTTACATATACTCAACTTTCACTTCTGTGAGAATGAGAACAATGTTATCCCTCCTAATCTTTTAGAGATTGAAACTCTGAACCCATCAATGCACTCCTTCCGGACGATTTCGCTGCACTCCTTGCAGGAAAACTCTTGCTCAGACATAGAAACAATTGAAACTTATTCCTTACTCTCTTAGAATTCTAATGCTTAACACAAAATCATACATACATGGCATAAAAGAAAATGTATAATAGAAAGAGTAAAACAATCATGAGCATAACATTCAATCATGCATACATAGAAATTATTTGAACACCATGAGTCTGAATCAAAGCTTCATATATTAATCTCAGAACTTCTGTACATGGGTTCTTCTACACATCTCTCTTCTTCTTATTCTCTATGCTCTATGCTCTTCTCATAACAATGTTACAACTATACAATGAGGGTGTCTATATCCCATTTCCCTCCTTGCTCTAAACTGTCAAATCTAGAACTTTAAAGCTACCTACCTACATTTATTAACATAAATGCCTCTTAATCCTTCAGATGAGAGCAGGACACTTAAGGTTTGATTGCAATCTACAAGTGTGCCTCCACTTAATTAATTTATTTAATACCCGCACATTTATTTCAAAACATTCCAAAACACTCTTGCCAATGTGTTGAAGTGTGCTGGCGGTTGTCCCAACTGTCTTCCGCCTTCGTACATGCTTGCTACCCGCGATGCTCCTGCATCATACTCCCTCGCTTGAAAATTTTCATGGGATCCTGTCCATGAGCTCTCACACGGTCTATCCATGCTTATGGATTTTGGCTTCATTTTCCCAGCTGGCATATTCAACTGGATGTCCCTTCCACTTGACCAAGTATTCAAAGTATTCCTTTCTCCTGGTCCTCTTACTAACTCTTTTGTCCAGTATGCTTTCCATCTGTGGTTTTTCTGTAACTGGCATCTGTTTTGTCCACTGAAACTCTGGTTGTTCATCCCCTGTTCCTGCTTCTTCATCTTTATAAGGGTACAAATATGAGATGTTGCATATCGGATAAATTCTGATCCCATCAGGTAATTCGATCTCATAAGCATTTGTCCCAAATTTTCTTAGGATCTTACACGGTCCAATTTTCTTCATTTTCAATTTATTATATGTCCCCCTCGGGAACCTTTCCTTTCTCAGATGTGCTAGAATCATATCACCAACTTCAAATTGAATTTGTCTCCTATGTTGATCTGCTCTGCGCTTATACTCTTGGCTCAAATTTTTCAATCGCTCCTTCACTTCGCTGTGAAGTTCCTTCATCGCTTCTGCAAAATCCTCTGCACTAGCACTCCTAGTTGCATTCTGTTCTGAATCTCTCAATTCCGAAACTCCTCTTGGCTGCATCCCATAAACAATTTGGAATGGAATCTTCCCTGTGATTTTTTTTAGTGAGTCGTTATATGCAAATTCCGCCTGTGGCAGAATATTGTCCCACTGACTGTGGTGTTCTGTCACCAAGCTCCTCAGCAAGTCTCCCAAACTTCTGTTCACAACTCCTGTCTGTCCATCCATCTAAGGATGATAATATGAACTGAATGACAAGTTTGTTCCCATATTTTTCCATAAGGTTCTCCAAAAATGTCCCATGAACTTGGTGTCTCGATCCGAAACTATGCTCCTTGGAAAGTCGTGAAGTCGAATAACTTCTTTGAAAAATAGATTCACAATGTGAGTTGCATCATTGGTTTTCTGACATGGTATGAAGTGTGCCATCTTAGAAAATCTATCCACTACCACAAATATTGAATCAAAACATCTTTGTGTTCTCGACAGCCCCAATATGAAGTCCATGCTGACTTCATCCCACGACCTCTCAGGTATGGGTAATGGTTGATAAAAGCCTGCATTCCACCTCTTCCCTTTTGAATGCTGACAAAATTTTCATCTATCCACGGATATTTTGACGTCTGCTCTCATTCCTGGCCGAAAATATGGCTCGTTTAACTTTGAGAACGTCTTGTCATGACCGAAATTCCCAGCCAATCCTCCACTATGTTTCTCCTTCAACAAATTCTCCCTCATGGAGCATTTTGGAATACAAAGTTGATTACCCTTAAACAATAATCCTTCCTGGATCATGTATTCTATCCATTGATTTCTGTTCATGAGAATTGGATTCTCAGTTGCTTCATACACCTCCTTAAAATATGGATCATCTCTGTACATGTTCCTAAGGTCATCAAAACCCAAAGTTTTGGCTTTGAACTCCTGCAATAGAAAACACTTCCTGCTCAAAGCATCAACAACTTTGTTAGTAGTTCCATAAATATGCTTACTTAAAAAAGTAAAGTTCTTCATGTATTCAACCCATTTAACATGTCTTTGATTCAACTTCTCGTGTTGAGTCACAAATTGAAAAGCATGATTGTCACTGTATAAGACAAACTCCTTAGGGATTAAGTAATGTCTCCATTTCTTCAATGCATGAATAATAGCATATAACTGCTTGTCATACATAGAGTATTTCACTTTCGCTTCATTCAACTTCTTGCTAAAGTATGCTATCGGTCTGTCTTCTTGGATAAAGACTGCCCCTATTGAAAATCCACTTGAATCACATTTTACTTGAAATGTCTTTTTAAAATCTGGAAACACCAAAATTGGTTGTTCTGTGATTTTCCTTTTTAGCAAATTAAAACTTTTCTCAGCCTCTTCTATCCAGTGAAAATACTTGTGTCTCTTCTTCACTGTGTCCATCATCGGTGCACTAATTCCACTGAAATTTTGGATGAATTTCCTGTAGAAACTAGCCAATCCATGAAAACTTCGAACTTCAAAGATACTTTTCGGTGATGGCCAATTCTTAATAACCTCCACTTTATCTGGATCCATCCTCAACTTATCTGCAGAAATAACAAACCCCAAATAAATGAGATTTGTCTTCATGAATGAGGATTTCTTCATGTTTATCAACAACTTCTCTTGCTGTAGCCTTTTCATCTCTGTAGCCAAATGTTTCAGATGCTCTGCCTCCGTTTTACAGAAAATCAGTATGTCATCAAGATACACAATGACAATTTTTCCGATGAAATCCTTCAGCACTTCATTCATCAACCTCATGACAGTGCTCAACGTGTTTGTTAGACCAAATGAAATAACAAGCCATTCATACAACCCTTCATTGGTCTTGAATGATGTCTTCCATTCGTCTCCCTCTCTCATACGAATTTGGTGATAACCGCTCTTCAAATCAACCTTTGAAAACAATTTGGCCCCACTCAAACAATCCATCAGATCATCCATCCTTGACAATGGAAATCTGTACCTGATGGTTATCTTGTTGATTTCCCTCGAGTCAGTACACATCCTCCAGCCTCCGTCTTTCTTCGGAATGAGCACTGTCGGAACAACACATGGACTCAAGCTTTCTCTAACCAACCCCTTGTCCATTAATTCCTGGACCTATCTCTTGACCTCTTCATTCTCCTGTGGCGTCAATCTGTATGCTGCTTTATTTGGCAAACTAGCTCCAGGTATGAGATCAATGTGATGACTCACACTTCTCGTCGGTGGCAACGAACGAGGTAGTTCATCCACTACTATTTCAGCAAACTCTTCCAATAGTTTCTGAACCTCTTTCGGTAAATCATCTACCCTTGTACTAGTTAAAACAATTTTAGGATTCTTGACCACGATGAATTGTGGATCTTCCTTNTCCTTAGGGATTAAGTAATGTCTCCATTTCTTCAATGCTTGGATAATAGTATAGAACTCCTTGTCATATGTGGAGTATTTCACTTTCGCTTCATTCAGCTTCTCGCTGAAGTATGCTATCGGCCTGTCTTCTTGGCACAAGACTGCCCCTATTGCAAATCCACTTGCATCACATTTTACTTGAAATGTCTTTTTAAAATCCGACAACACCAAAATTGGTTGTTCCRTGATTTTCCTTTTTAGCAAATTAAAACTTTTCTCAGCCTCTTCTGTCCAGTGAAAAAACTTGTGTCTCTTCTTCACTGTGTCCATCATTGGTGCACTAATTCCACTGAAATTTCGGATGAATTTCCTGTAGAAACTAGCCAATCCATGAAAACTTCGAACTTCAAAGATACTTTTTGGTGATGGCCAATTCTTAATCACCTCGACTTTATCTGGATCTATCCTCAACTTATCTGCAGAAATAAAAAACCCCAAATAAATGAGATTTGTCTTCATGAATGAGGATTTATTCATGTTTATCAACAACTTCTCTTGTTGTAGCCTCTTCATCACTGTAGCCAAATGTTTCAGATGCTCTGCTTCTGTTTTACTAAAAATCAGTATGTCATCAAGATACACAATGACAAAGTTTTTGATGAAATCCTTGAGGACTTCATTCATCAACCTCATGAAAGTGATATCCACATTTGTTAGACCAAAAAACATAACAAGACATTCATACAACCCTTCATTGGTCTTGAATGTTGTCTTCCATTCATCTCCCTCTCTCATACGAATTTGGTGATAATCTCTCTTCAAATCAACCTTTGAAAAAAATTTGGCCCCACTCAAACAATCCATCAAATCATCCATCCTTGGTAATGGAAATCTGTACTTGATGGTTATCTTGTTGATTTCCCTCGAGTCAGTACACATCCTCCAGCCTCTGTCTTTCTTCAGACTGAGCACTGTCGGAATATCACATGGACTCAAAATTTCTATGACCAAACCTTTGTCCATCAAATCTTGGACTTATTTTTTGACCTCTTCATTCTCCTGTGGCGTCAATCTGTACATTGCTTTATTTGGTAAACTAGCTCCAGGTATGAGATCAATATGGTGAATTACACTACTGATCGGTGGCAACGAACGAGGTAGTTCGTCCACTACTATGTGAGCAAAATCCTCCAGTAGTTTCTAGATCTCTTCCGGTAAATCATCTACCCTTGTACTAATTAAAACAATTTTAGGCTTCCTGACCACAATGAATTGTGGTTCCTCCTTCTTCTTANCTCTTCAAATCAACCTTTGAAAACAATTTGGCCCCACTCAAACAATCCATCAGATCATCCATCCTTGACAATGGAAATCTGTACCTGATGGTTATCTTGTTGATTTCCCTCGAGTCAGTACACATCCTCCAGCCTCCGTCTTTCTTCGGAATGAGCACTGTCGGAACAACACATGGACTCAAGCTTTCTCTAACCAACCCCTTGTCCATTAATTCCTGGACCTATCTCTTGACCTCTTCATTCTCCTGTGGCGTCAATCTGTATGCTGCTTTATTTGGCAAACTAGCTCCAGGTATGAGATCAATGTGATGACTCACACTTCTCGTCGGTGGCAACGAACGAGGTAGTTCATCCACTACTATTTCAGCAAACTCTTCCAATAGTTTCTGAACCTCTTTCGGTAAATCATCTACCCTTGTACTAGTTAAAACAATTTTAGGATTCTTGACCACGATGAATTGTGGATCTTCCTTCTTCTTAACCTCCTTAAGAAGTTCCTTCCCACTCATGAGAAGTACAATGTTGCTTACTTTAGGTTTCACCTCTTTATCTTTCATTGGAAGCAACATGTGAGTTCTCCCATTCTTCTCTAGGGTGTATGTGTTCTTCCTCCCATGATGAATCACATTTCTATCATATTTCCACAGTTTACCCAACAATAGATGGAAAACATCCATGGGAATAACATCACAGAGTATTTTATCTTTATACCCTCCTATTTTAAACTCAACTAAACATTGTTTAGTGACATTTACTTGATTTCCTTTTTGTAACCATGAAACTCTATATGGGCTTGGATGTTCAATCGTCTCCAGCTCTAGCTTTTCTACCATATTTTTAGAAATGAGATTATCGGTACTACCACTGTCCACGATGACTTTGCATACCTTGTCTTTGGTCTTGCAAGCAGTCCGAAAAAGTCTATTCCTCTGGACTGGATTCTCTGCCTCATTTTCTGGTTTCAAGAGAACTTTTCACATCATCAGTGAGATTCCACCTTCAACATCCTCTGCCTCAACATTCCATCTTTGTGATTCAACAATGTGAGTCTCACCACCTTCTTTCTTCTTATCTGGACATTCATAAGACTTGTGTCCATTCTTTCAGCATGTGAAGCATTTTACCACTCCACCTCTTCCTCTTCCGCTACCTCTAGTACGAGGAAAAGTG
>JZKD02S1367784.1:0-11497 GCA_000966675.3 Picea glauca
ATTACAAACTCTAATTATAACTACAAAAAAACAAAAATTAAAATAGTACCAAACATATTTATAAATAGAAAAATTTCAAACCTTAATTCGAACTACAACAAAAATAAAATTAAAAAACTTGGTGCGATGATCCAGATTTATGAGAGGAATGAAATGAAACAAAGATATATGAAATTAACACGGATATAAAAAAAAAATTAACAGAGATATAGTGAAACTTAACTTCTATGCAATAAAGAAATCTATTGAAACTGTAAAATGCAAAATGAAAACCATCTTGCTCGAATGGTGGTAACTAATCTCTGAGAAGAGATGTGGCGGCTATGTGCATTAGTCTGAGAACTTTACAATGATTCCTCTAGGCCTTTTTATCATTAAGGGGTAAATATAAATCCTTAGACATCAAAAAACATAACCCTAGGAGATGAAGCACCAAAAGCCATGTGGGCCCCGATGGGGAAAGTGGGTACATCAACTTCTCGGGATCGTGACTTTTGCATACGATCTCTATTTTAGGAGCACAATAACATGTTGGAAAGTTCTATCCGAGGACTACAGATTATTCCATAACACTTTTCCTTTGTCTACAGTGTGATTTTGGTAGGCCCTAAAAACTTTGTTTAGGGCCCCAAAACGACCATGGAAATTTAGGACTCGAAAAGGTAGAAAAAAATACCAAGATGAAAACTGTAACTGCCAAGATGAATGTTGTATGTGAGACAAATAGAAGAGGTGGCTGGCCATTGATATCCATATGGATCAATCCTCCCTCCTTAGGAAGAAACGATCTCCATTGCGTTCAGTTCCCCCATTAGATGAGGAATTTTTTGTTGAATTTGGCCCCGAGTGAGCCACTTTCCTTGCTACAGGAGTTGCCCCGATTTGACAACCCGATAAATTTGAAGCTTATATTTTCAATTTCCCTTGACCCATGTGTCCAGGATATGATAAGTGGCTTCTTTTTCCATGCATTCAAGGTTGAGCTATGTCGGTGTCAAGCGTTCTTCTATCTCTGAGGTGTCTAATAAGGGTGAAAAGTATGGGTGAATGAGGTCCACATTAAACACTAGGTGCAAACCAAGGAAGGGGGGAATGTTGAGCTTAAAATAATTTTAACCCACATCCTTGGTGATGGTGTAAGGTTTATAACAGAGTGGATGAAGCTTCCGATGGGGTCCTGTAAGGAATTCTTTATGCAAGTGCAACCAAACTTTATCTCCCACTTGAAAATTTTGTGACACCCAGGCTTGATCATGACGGTACTTGTACTTGGAATTGGACTTCTACAAAATATCCTTAACATGTTGGCAGATTTGTTGGATTCATTCAATGAACTAGGTGGCTTTGTCGGCGTCAGGTTGTGCATGGGGCGATTCTTCCTGTGTGGATGCAAGGGGAAGTGCAACATCCATGTTACCCAATGGTTGANTTGTTCTTTATGTTATTCTTAATATTCATTCATCTTCTAAATCTATGCATGCATTCGAACAGATCTAACATATGGTAGATCTCATAGAATTATCCATTCTTAGTCTAACTACTTGTAGAAGGTAAACCAAAAAATAATCAGAACACATAACACAAGTGTTACCATGGTTCACCCCCTCCTAGGCTATGTCCACAAAGATATGGTTCTCAGGATCTTTTATTTTGGTTCTGCAATATATAGCACTGCACGCATTGGAACTCCATTCTTACAATCACAAAAATGACTCCATGAAATTTGTGAGGCTGACTAGATCTCACCAGTCTCCTCAGCCTATGATATAACCCTCAAGGTATAGCTACCCTTTTCCCCTTCAGTTGAACAACTTACAAAAATTTTATCTGATCTTACAATAGCTTCCTTGACTTAATAGATCAAAACTTAGTAACAACAATAACAACCAAAACCGACTGACCAACGATGAACTTCGACCTAGACCTCCAAGGTCTTTATTTATACTAATTCTCATCTCACCAGCTAGTACAATCTTTTAAAAAAAAACTAAACCTAATGAGATTAGGTTTTCATGCATGCGACCCTTTCATGCTCTCCTCTTTTGCATGCAGTTTTTCCTAGCACGTGTTGCTTTTCCTGCTAGCTGTCTTTTTCCTTATTAATCTCTACCTTCCAAAAATGGGTTTTCCTCAAACTTGTCCCACGCCCAAAATTCCCCAACACTGACATGTGGCTCGTCCGAAGCCACCTAGGCATTGCATGCTCCCACACTAGCCTGGAGGGCCTTCTCTGCGAGCGTTTCTAATGCTTGTGTTGTGATCTCCTCCTGGATCATTGCTACACACTTTATCTGTTTGTGTGCCATGTTCCTCTTCTCCTCCTCCAATTGTGTGATCAGTTGCAGTGCTTTCTCTTGAATAGGTTCCATCTATGCCTCTCTTTCCTTCTTCTGCATTTGCACTGCTTTTAACTATGCCTGCAACTTCTTCATGTATCTTGTGTTCCCTTCAGATGCTCTGTGATACTCATAGTTTTATGCCTCTTCTTGAGGTCCTATATTGTTGCACTTACTTTTCCTTATTTTTGGTCCCACTATTGGACCTATTCGTCTTCCTCTAGTATTGTCCAAAGTTGTGCTGCTCTGTTAAGCAATCTCGCTGCTGTGCTGACTTGTTTCTCCATCTCATTGATTTGTCATTTCTTTTCTCCCTTGGTTTCAAGCTTGACCTAACTGAATACCAATTCTATCACTTCCTTTCCATTCTTCATATGCTGCAAGTCTATTGCATCTGTCCGTGCATGCGGCTGCAACTCTGACGCGACACTGACTTGAAGCTTGTACAATGAATTTCTTGGTATCCTTTCCAGTACCAACTTTACTTGTTTTAGATCCTTTAGTGGTGTCTGGGCTACCATCTCATCCATTTGCAACATGTTTGGTGTAACTGGGAAATTCGAGTTTGCATGTGCTATAGTTCGGATGGTATCCTTCTCACTCGACAAAGCCCTTGCCTTTACTTCGGTTACTGTCGGGAATGAATATGTTACTTTTTCAAGTCTATGCGTTGCTCTGATATGCTCTAAGATGTACCTTATATCAGCCATATCATCTTGAATTCGACCTCTTTGGTGTTGGGTGTCTTCGAACTCCTCAATTGCGTCTTCCTATACCTTTTTTTTCCATGAGGTTGGAGTTATCCTCAGTGATCGTATACTATGGCAGTTGCTTGTGGACCTTGGCCTTCTTGCTCGAACCCTTTGTATGTATGATTGGTTTCTTGGGTTGTGCTATTTCCTGTGGGGTGGCTGTCAAGGGGGTTTCTTGTGTTGTTGTATCCCCCATTCCTTGTTCTCTTGGTGTTGGGGTAGTATCCTTTTTTCATGTCTGTGCATCTTTCTTTTGAGCACTCCNCCTATGATCTAACCCTCAAGGTATAGCTACCCTTTTCCCCTTCAGTTGAACAACTTACAAAAATGGTATCTGATCTTACAATAGCTTCCTTGACTTAATAGATCAAAACTTAGTAACAACAATAACAACCAAAATCGACTGACCAACGATGAACTTTGACCTAGACCTCCAAGGTCTTTATTTATACTAATTCTCATCTCATCAGCTAGTACAATCTTTTACAAAAACCCTAAACCTAATGAGATTAGGTTTTCATGCATGCGACCCTTTCATGCTCTCCTCTTTTGGATGCAATTTTTCCTAGCACGTGCTGCTTTTCCTGCTAGCTGTCTTTTTCCTTATTAATCTCTACCTTCCAAAAATGGTTTTTCCTCAAACTTGGCCCACGCCCAAAATGCCCCAACACTGACATGTGGCTCATCCGAAGCCACCTAGGCATTGCATGCTCCCACACTAGCCTCTACTAGGTTGTGGAACTTGTCTGCAAGTTCCCTTCCTCTTTCCTAAACCTGGAGGGCCTTCTCTGCGAGCGCTTCTAATGCTTGTGTTGTGATCTCCTCCTGGATCATTGCTACACACTTTATCTGTTTGTGTGCCATGTTCCTCTTCTCCTCCTCCAATTGTGTGATCAGTTGCAGTGCTTTCTCTTGAATAGGTTCCATCTATGCCTCTCTTTCCTTCTTCTGCATTTGCACTGCTTTTAACTATGCCTGCAACTTCTTCATGTATCTTGTGTTCCCTTCAGATGCTCTGTGATACTCATAGTTTTATGCCTCTTCTTGAGGTCCTATATTGTTGCACTTACTTTTCCTTATTTTTGGTCCCACTATTGGACCTGTTCGTCTTCCTCTAGTATTGTCCAAAGTTGTGCTGCTCTGTTAAGCAATCCCGCTGCTGCGCTGACTTGTTTCTCCATCTCGTTGATTTGTCATTTCTTTTCTCCCTTGGTTTCAAGCTTGACCTAACTGAATACCAATTCTAGCACTTCCTTTCCATTCTTCGTATGCTACAAGTCTATTGCATCTGTCCGTGCATGCGGCTGCAACTCTGACGTGACACTGACTTGAAGCTTGTACAATGAATTTCTTGGTATCCTTTCCAGTACCAACTTTACTTGTTTCAGATCCTTTAGTGGTGTCTGGGCTACCATCTCATCCATTTGCAACATGTTTGGTGTAACTGGGAAATTCGATTTTTCCTATGCTATAGTTCGGATGGTATCCTTCTCACTCGACAAAGCCCTTGCCTTTACTTTGGTTACTGTCGGGAATGAATATGTTACTTTTTCAAGTCTATGCGTTGCTCTGATATGCTCTAAGATGTACCTTATATCATCCATCTCATCTTGAGTTCGACCTCTTTGGTGTTGGGTGTCTTCGAACTCCTCAATTGCGTCTTCCTATACCTTTTTTTTCCATGAGGTTGGAGTCATCCTCGGTGATCGTATACTATGGCAGTTGCTTGTGGACCTTCGCCTTCTTGCTCGAACCCTTTGTATGTATGATTGGTTTCTTGGGTTGTGCTGTTTCCTGTGGGGTGGTTTTCAAGGGGGTTTCTTGTGTTGTTGTATCCCCCATTCCTTGTTCTCTTGGTGTTGGGGTAGTATCCTTTTTTCATGTCTGTGCATCTTTCTTTTGAGCACTCCCCTTCTTATGTTTTGTCGGCTTCTAACTTGGCTCCGGGTTTTTAGGCACAACTTTGTCTCCTACAGGTGTGTTGGTTGACACTGCATCTACCTCCGTACCCTTAGGAAATTCTTGAGTTAAGACTGAAATCCTCTAGTCATCGTGCCAATCCCTCATGGTCATTTCTATATCCTGTATCCCTGCACACTTGGATCCACATATTGTGTCTTGTCTCTTTGAAGTTGGCTATTTCCTTGAATTGTGCGACCACATCTAGAGTTATTCTTCAAAAATTTACAATAATCTCTTGTATCTCACTAAAGTACCGTGCAAAGGTACATGTGTTTCCACTTCTATTCTTCAGGTCCAAAGTGCTCCCCAAGGATGTGTACCATGTTGCATGGGAATGACCTATCCGAGTAACAAATTGAGAGTACGAGGGCACCTTCCACCCAATTAATGCAATCAAAATAAATAACATTGAGTAGTGGAACCATGGTCCCAAGTATTGCGTGCATTTGAAGTCATCGAGGAACATGTTCAATAAATATGGAGCCCAACTGAGCAGAGTGCCATTGACGCACTGTGCTACAGTTGCGATGATCCTAGCAGGGACTTCCTCCTTGTGGCATTTTCAGAGCATCTTGTAGTACATGAGTTTGGTGGCCATTCTTGTTTTGCGTCTTTTATCCTTTTGATAATGATCCTGCATGAGCCCCTTTCTGTAATGTACTTTTTCTTTATTTCCTCATCTAGGGATTTCTCCTTTGTTTTTTCATCAAGGTAATGCATGGGACTCTCCCCCATAGTTGGCAGACCTGTGATGAATGGAATGAGATTTACGTCTATTCAAACAAGATCCTCCAACCATAATAATCATCCATGGAGGACCGCCATAAGCTTCTTGACACAATTGCTTGCCTCTTTCCCCTTTCCGCAGTGTGGAATTTCTATCAAATTTGGAATTCTCGTGTTGGCCAATCTGACTGCCTATTGTTTTGGTTGTATAATGGGGTCACCAAAGTGGCCTATGCCTGTGATAGCAAGGTATAAATTCTACGCAAACTCTGGTAAGTTTCTAGCATTGGCCACGTAATGGTATGAATACCACAGTCTTTCCATGCATCCTAGAAGGTTAGGCTTGACCTGCACCCTCTCAGGAATGCGCAATAGGACTATTGATGAGTTAGCCTGTCAGCGCGGTGACTATACCATCATATGTTTTTAATTTCTTCTTGGTGGCTGACTTGAGGTCCCAACCTCTATTTGTCTCTTCTTGGTGTCAGATTCTGGTTGGCTGATAATATATTCCACAAGACCCTCCTTCTGTTGTGCAACCCCTACTCTGTGTGGTTGTCTTGGTGCAACAACCTATGTTTGTACTGTGGTGGCTCCATTGACTCTATGGGATCCTTCAACCCTCACAAGTATCTGTAGGTTTTCTGCATCTTCGGCCTATTGGCCCTGTGCGATTTCATGCAGATCAATGTCCATGGCAATTATTGTTGGGGTTCATGTTTCTTCCTCCACTGATGTAGGGCTTGTTGGTTCTTCGTGTGGTGAGGAAATTGCGTCAACATCGACGAATTCCCCCCTTTGTGTGGTTTCCATGTCTAGGTCTAGGTCTAGGTTTTTCTATGCCTTTCCATGTCTAGGTATTGTTATGTCTAGGTCTAGGTATAGGTCTTGACATGTCTAGGTCAAGGCCATTTATTACCTTGTGACGTAACAAACTTTCTTCAGTGTGTGAGATTCTAAGAGGGAGAGAGAGGAATACATAGAGGATGGGTAGAAAGAGAGAGTGTATGAGGGTGTGAGAGTCAGATAGAGGAAGAAAAAGAGGGGTTGTAGAGAGAGAGGAAGAAAGAGAGTGTGAGGGGGGGACAGGGGAAGAAAAAGAGAGTGTGNACATGTGGCTCGTCCGAAGCCACCTAGGCATTGCATGCTCCCACACTAGCCTCTACTAGGTTGTGGAACTTGTCTGCAAGTTCCCTTCCTCTTTCCTAAACCTGGAGGGCCTTCTTTGCGAGCGCTTCTAATGCTTGTGTTGTGATCTCCTCCTGGATCATTGCTACACACTTTATCTGTTTGTGTGCCATGTTCCTCTTCTCCTCCTCCAATTGTGTGATCAGTTGCAGTGCTTTCTCTTGAATAGGTTCCATCTATGCCTCTCTTTCCTTCTTCTGCATTTGCACTGCTTTTAACTATGCCTGCAACTTCTTCATGTATCTTGTGTTCCCTTCAGATGCTCTGTGATACTCATAGTTTTATGCCTCTTCTTGAGGTCCTATATTGTTGCACTTACTTTTCCTTATTTTTGGTCCCACTATTGGACCTGTTCGTCTTCCTCTAGTATTGTCCAAAGTTGTGCTGCTCTGTTAAGCAATCCCGCTGCTGCGCTGACTTGTTTCTCCATCTTGTTGATTTGTCATTTCTTTTCTCCCTTGGTTTCAAGCTTGACCCAACTGAATACCAATTCTAGCACTTCCTTTCCATTCTTCGTATGCTGCAAGTCTATTGCATCTGTCGGTGCATGCGGCTGCAACTCTGACGCGACACTGACTTGAAGCTTGTACAATGAATTTCTTGGTATCCTTTCCAGTACCAACTTTACTTGTTTCAGATCCTTTAGTGGTGTCTAGGCTACCATCTCATCCATTTGCAACATGTTTGGTGTAACTGGGAAATTCGAGTTTGCCTGTGCTATAGTTCGGATGGTATCCTTCTCACTCGACAAAGCCCTTGCCTTTACTTCGGTTACTGTCGGGAATGAATATGTTACTTTTTCAAGTCTATGCGTTGCTCTGATATGCTCTAAGATGTACCTTATATCAGCCATCTCATCTTGAATTCGACCTCTTTGGTGTTGGGTGTCTTCGAACTCCTCAATTGCGTCTTCCTATACCTTTTTTTCCCATGAGGTTGGAGTCATCCTCGGTGATCGTATACTATGGCAGTTGCTTGTGGACCTTGGCCTTCTTGCTCGAACCCTTTGTATGTATGATTGGTTTCTTGGGTTGTGCTATTTCTTGTGGGGTGGCTGTCAAGGGGGTTTCTTGTGTTGTTGTATCCCCCATTCCTTGTTCTCTTGGTGTTGGGGTAGTATCCTTTTTTCATGTCTGTGCATCTTTCTTTTGAGCACTCCCCTTCTTATGTTTTGTCGGCTTCTAACTTGGCTCCAGGTTTTTAGGCACAACTTTGTCTCCTACAGGTGTGTTGGTTGACACTGCATCTACCTCCGTACCCTTAGGAAATTCTTGAGTTAAGACTGAAATCCTCTAGTCATTGTGCCAATCCCTCATGGTCATTTCTATATCCTGTATCCCTGCACACTTGGATCCACATATTGTGTCTTGTCTCTTTGAAGTTGGCTATTTCCCTGAATTGTGCGACCACATCTAGAGTTATTCTTCAAAAATTCACAATAATCTCTTGTATCTCACTAAAGTACCATGTAAAGGTACATGTGTTTCCACTTATATTCTTCAGGTCCAAAGTGCTCCCCAAGGATGTGTACCATGTTGCATGGGAATGACCTATCCGAGTAACAAATTGAGAGTACGAGGGCACCTTCCACCCAATTAATGCAATCAAAATAAATAACATTGAGTAGTGGAACCATGGTCCCAAGTACTGCGCGCATTTGAAGTCATCGAGGAAGATGTTCAATAAATATGGAGCCCAGCTGAGCAGAGTGCCATTGGCGCACTGTGCTACAATTGCGATGATCCTAGTAGGGACTTCCTCCTTGTGGCATTTTCAGAGCATCTTGTAGTACATGAGTTTGGTGGCCATTCTTGTTTTGCATCTTTTATCCTTTTGATAATGATCCTTCATGAGCCCCTTTCTGTGATGTACTTTTTCTTTATTTCCTCATCTAGGGATTTCTCCTTTGTTTTTTCATCAAAGTAATGCGTGGGACTCTCCCCCATAGTTGGCAGACCTGTGATGAATGGAATGAGATTTACGTCTATTCAAACAAGATCCTCCAACCATAATAATCGTCCATGGAGGACCGCCATAAGCTTCTTGACACAATTGCTTGACTCTTTCCCCTTGCCGCAGTGTGGAATTTCTATCAGATTTGGAATGCTCGTGTTGGCCAATCTGACTGCCTATTGTTTTGGTTGTATAATGGGGTCACCAAAGTGGCCTATGCCTATGATATCAAGGTATAACTGCTACGCAAACTCTGGTAAGTTTCTAGCATTGGCCACGTCATGGTATGAATACCACAGTATTTCCATGCATCCTAGAAGGTTAGGCTTGACCTGCACCCTCTCAGAAATGCGCAATAGGACTATTGATGAGTTAGCCTGTCAGCGCGGTGACTATGCCATCATATGTTTTTAATTTCTTCTTGGTGGCTGACTTGAGGTCCCAACCTCTATTTGTCTCTTCTTGGTGTTAGATTCTGGTTGGCCGATAATATATTCCACAAGACCCTCCTTCTGTTGTGCAACCCCTACTCTGTGTGGTTGTCTTGGCGCAACAACCTATGTTTGTACTGTGGTGGCCCCATTGACTCTATGGGATCCTTCAACCCTCACAAGTATCTGTAGGTTTTCTGCATCTTCGGCCTATTGGCCCTGTGCGATTTCATGCAGATCAATGTCCATGGCAGTGATTGTTAGGGTTCATGTTTCTTCCTCCACTGATGTAGGGCTTGTTGGTTCTTCGTGTGGTGAGGAAATTGCGTCAACATCAACGAATTCCCCCCTTTGTGTGGTTTCCATGTCTAGGTCTAGGTCTAGGTTTTTCTATGCCTTTCCATGTCTAGGTATTGTTATGTCTATGTCTAGGTATAGGTCTTGACATGTCTAGGTCAAGGCCATTTATTACCTTGTGACATAACAAACTTTCTTTAGTGTGTGAGATTCTAAGAGGGAGAGAGAGGAATACATAGAGGATGGGTAGAAAGAGAGAGTGTATGAGGGTGTGAGAGTCAGATAGAGGAAGAAAAATAGGGGGTGTAGAGAGAGAGGAAGAAAGAGAGTGTGAGGGGGGGANGCATGGGAATGACCTATCCGAGTAACAAATTGAGAGTACGAGGGCACCTTCCACCCAATTAATGCAATCAAAATAAATAACATTGAGTAGTGGAACCATGGTCCCAAGTACTGCGCGCATTTGAAGTCATCGAGGAAGATGTTCAATAAATATGGAGCCCAGCTGAGCAGAGTGCCATTGGCGCACTGTGCTACAATTGCGATGATCCTAGTAGGGACTTCCTCCTTGTGGCATTTTCAGAGCATCTTGTAGTACATGAGTTTGGTGGCCATTCTTGTTTTGCATCTTTTATCCTTTTGATAATGATCCTTCATGAGCCCCTTTCTGTGATGTACTTTTTCTTTATTTCCTCATCTAGGGATTTCTCCTTTGTTTTTTCATCAAAGTAATGCGTGGGACTCTCCCCCATAGTTGGCAGACCTGTGATGAATGGAATGAGATTTACGTCTATTCAAACAAGATCCTCCAACCATAATAATCGTCCATGGAGGACCGCCATAAGCTTCTTGACACAATTGCTTGACTCTTTCCCCTTGCCGCAGTGTGGAATTTCTATCAGATTTGGAATGCTCGTGTTGGCCAATCTGACTGCCTATTGTTTTGGTTGTATAATGGGGTCACCAAAGTGGCCTATGCCTATGATATCAAGGTATAACTGCTACGCAAACTCTGGTAAGTTTCTAGCATTGGCCACGTCATGGTATGAATACCACAGTCTTTCCATGCATCCTAGAAGGTTAGGCTTGACCTGCACCCTCTCAGGAATGCGCAATAGGACTATTGATGAGTTAGTTTGTCAGCGCGGTGACTATGCCATCATATGTTTTTAATTTCTTCTTGGTGGCTGACTTGAGGTCCCAACCTCTATTTGTCTCTTCTTGGTGTCAGATTCTGGTTGGCCGATAATATATTCCACAAGACCCTCCTTCTGTTGTGCAACCCCTACTCTGTGTGGTTGTCTTGGCGCAACAACCTATGTTTGTATTGTGGTGGCCCCATTGACTCTATGGGATCCTTCAACCCTCACAAGTATCTGTAGGTTTTATGCATCTTCGGCCTATTGGCCCTGTGCGATTTCATGCAGATCAATGTCCATGGCAGTTATTGTTGGGGTTCATGTTTCTTCCTCCACTGATGTAGGGCTTGTTGGTTCTTCGTGTGGTGAGGAAATTGCGTCAACATCGACGAATTCCCCCCTTTGTGTGGTTTCCATGTCTAGGTCTAGGTCTAGGTTTTTCTATGCCTTTCCATGTCTAGGTATTGTTATGTCTAGGTCTAGGTATAGGTCTTGACATGTCTAGGTCAAGGCCATTTATTACCTTGTGACGTAACAAACTTTCTTCAGTGTGTGAGATTCTAAGAGGGAGAGAGAGGAATACATAGAGGATGGGTAGAAAGAGAGAGTGTATGAGGGTGTGAGAGTCAGATAGAGGAAGAAAAAGAGGGGTTGTAGAGAGAGAGGAAGAAAGAGAGTGTGAGGGGGGGACAGGGGAAGAAAAAGAGAGTGTG
>JZKD02S1367795.1:0-11497 GCA_000966675.3 Picea glauca
GCGAAATTTGGGGCTATTTTAGCCACCGAAAATGCAGAAAAGTTTGTTTTTACTGTGTTGAGTCATCATTTTCGAATGATGATTCTGAGCGACTGGAGAATCATTTTGAGAAACGGGTGGAATTTTTTGTTGCTAACATGTCAAAGAATAATAACCTCTCTCATTTTTCCTAAAGGTTTCATATATTGGGAGAATCGAATTCATCTTTGAGCCCTAATTTTTGGATCTCAAAATTTCCCTATTTAACACATGTTTTTGAAATGCATATCCCGGGAAAATGAAAACGAATCTCAAAGAACTGAGAGATTTTTTTGCTCACAACAAACCAATATACAAAATCCTCTTCCAGTTTGTACCCATCTATTTTGATTTGATAGATATAGGTCAATATTAAATCAACATATTTCTATCTTTTCCTAGCCACCAAAAGCATAGAACAGGGCAGCAAGCTACTATTTTTGCACAGATCCGAGTTCCTTGATCTGAATGCCATGAGGACAGTTTATAATGATAGATAATAATTAATGGAATAATTATTGGGTTTCTGTTCTAGTTTTAAAGGGTGCCAGCAAGAGGAGAAGATTGAGTTTTCTACCTTATTTTGGCAAATAACTGTCTTTTTGGAAAAGGTGGCAAATTCGAATTATCTATCAACTCATGAAGATCCCTGCAGTTGTCGAAGATCATGAAGATATGAAGGTCATTAGAGATAAGGAGTTGACCTAATTTATATGATCTTTTCCTATTCTCTTGTATAATTTTTTGACTTTCTATTTCAAGTAAATCTGATCCAGTTTTCTAGGATCTGGATATCTTATGTAAAGACTATAAAGCCATAAACTTTTGAGGAACCAAGGGTTCGATTTTGAGTTCTAAACTATGCTGCATTTGTAATAGAGACCCTTTCAATAATATATTCAACCTACAAGCTTCCTTCATTGATATTGTCAGATCTTCTTCTCCCTTTCTGCTTATGCTTATGAGTTGAACTTTGTTCTTTGTCTATGTTTACATAGTCCATAGGTGACTGTCATCTCACCATCTGATTAGTGAGAAAAGGATCATAAGTAATCATACTAGTTTCTTGACCCATCATATGTATTGTTTATATATATATATATATATATATATGTTCTGGTTGATGTGATTAGTTTATGTTCTATTTGATATGCTACCTATATGATAATAGCTCTTGAAGGCCTTGCATTGTTTGAATAAGATTAGACAGTCTTGATTATACAATCCAGTGAGTTAGATATTCATCTTGATCCAACCCCACATACATCATTGAGTGAACCATTGTAAGAATAGTTAATTTACCAGGCATCTTTGAGATACAACCTAGAAGAGTTTCCTGGAGTGATAACAAATTGGCGTCGTTTCCGAGGAGAGGAGATTGAAGCTCAGCTTCCTTGGGAGATGACATAGATCCAACTTTGATGATAGACAAAGCCTGGACATTTCATTGGTTGTAATATTCTATCTGGAGACTCCATTGAATAACTATGGCTATGTTGAGGGCTCGTACCAGAGAAAATCAAGAGAGGCCACCAACAACACATGTTGTAGACCCAGAGAAGATCATTAGAAGAAGAAGATCTCTACAAAGGCAAACTTCCAGAGAAGCAAGGACATCTAGATCAGGTATCTCAAGAGGTACTTCTTCTTTATCTGTACCTAGAAAACCTTCCATTAAGTCTACTTCTGTTGAAGCTTCTTGTTCTCAAAAAATTGTAGTTGAATCAGAGAATCCAAAGAGTGATGAGCCTTCATTAGATTATGATATTACAAATCCTTTTTCCTGAGATTTTTTATGTACATAGTTTAGGGAAACAAGTTGAACAATCTACCCCGAAAGAGGACTGCTCCTCTTCTCTGAATTGTTTTGCAAGCAGAACCAGAAAAAATCTACTCCTATACTCATATCAGTTTGCTTGTAGTAGAGTCTGTTCTCCAAGACTTGTTTCTAAAACGGGAAGAAAATCTAGTCCTCCTGCTAGGACAGATTTACATAGCCTTCTATTTCTCTGATCCATCCGAGTTTAATAAGACTCCACTAGGAAGGATCTAGTTGACAAAAGATGAAGGAGTAGAATTTCAAATCTAGGTATTAGTTCGTTAGTTTGTTTCATGACCTGTTGTTTTTCTTTATCATCTCTTTCATGTTTTTCCCTTCGCGTGTAAAGAGAATCATTTAATGTTTTGTATATTCAGAAAATCATCATCATTCTTATATATATCTGTCTTTAGAACAAGAAGAT
Organism: Picea glauca; assembly: GCA_000966675.3. Classification (NCBI taxonomy): domain Eukaryota; kingdom Viridiplantae; phylum Streptophyta; class Pinopsida; order Pinales; family Pinaceae; genus Picea; species Picea glauca. Next base: position 2,262 of record JZKD02S1367795.1, read on the forward strand.
ATGCATACTACTTATATTGTAGATGTTGATTCAGTACCTATACCTCAGCCTGTTCATAAAGATGATCATTGTATTCAAATATCCATTGAATCTTATCATCCATGTAACCATACAGAGGTCAGAACTGATTCAAACCTTGTCCATAACTCAACACCTTGTGGCATTACTGTTGAACCTTGTCATCAACATGTTAGCTCTCATAATCTTCCTAATGCTTTTCAAATTAAGATGAGGATGAAGATGTTCAAACCCTTAAGGATGCCCTATCTCCTTAATCCTTACCCTCTTGACTGTTATGGATATCTTCCTTGGTTTTCTGGAGAGAATCAAGATTCAGCTGTAAAGCACCTGGAATCCTTTGAAGATTTTGTTGATCATTTTTGGATTGTTCATGAAGATGTGATCATGAGATTTTTCTCCAAGTCTTTGATCAGAGATACTGTAGAATGGTTTAAAGGTCTGGGAGATGATTCTATTGGCTCTTGGATTGAGTTATCAAATTCCTTTTTGAAGCATTGGGGTGAGAACAAATCTCTTGATTTGTATCTTGCTAACTTGTATGCTTTTAAGAGAGAGGAAAATGAAGCTTTGTCTGTTTTCAATCGAAGGTTTTTCAGCATCTATCATGACATGCCTTTGGGTATCCGGCCAATAGAGACAGTTTCCATGATATATTATGTTATGATTTTTCATTCAGAACTTTCCCTTCTTCTGTTAGAAAGAAGGTATTCATCTCTAAGGAGTTTGTTTGAATATGCTCAAGAGGTGGAGGAGAACATTCATGCTTCCAGAAGTATCCGAGAGCAAGCTGACTTTGAAGACCTGAATGCACAAGAGAAAAACTATTGTCAGTACATTTCAGATTCAGAGCAAGAAAGCAGTGAGTATGAAACAAATATGGAAAAACAACCCGAAAGTGAGTATATTTCATATTCAGAATCAGATTCTTCAGTATATGCAGAGTATTCTAGAGACAGATATACATGTGAAGTTTATAATCAGTTTGTAAATTAGGAAGAGCCTGTGATAATTGATGGTTGCATAGGAATTTATATTTTCTTAGTTGATTCTAATCCATATGATGTAAACCATGTTTAGTTATCCTCTTGTGAACATTATTTTGATGAGGAAATTGTAGTTTTTGATGATCACAAGTTGATCTCAAAAGGACAAGAAGATGATCAGTCTTCATGTAGAGGAACAACTATGGTTGAGAAAGAGGCTACCATAGATGTGAAGTTGTTTCCCTAGGAGAAGCATGTTTCTTATCTTCTTTTCAAGGATCCGGTGGCAGCATTCATGGAGTTATACTTTTCAGAAATCTTAAAAGTTTCATATTTCTTTAGCTTGCCAGTGTTTCTGGGTAAGTATGGTTTCCTGAAAGACTTCTTATCACTATTGTTTCATGTCAAACATTATTTGTTGATAGGTGATAAAGATGAGATTTATTTAGTATTAAAATTACTTCGATGGTTGTTATGGAAATCACCTTTACCTAACCCGAATGCAGATCCGGTTAGAGTAGGAATAGGGGAATAAGCTTGTTCTACGAGCAAGTAGTCATTTTTAGTTGATTGATTTTATGAATAAGAAGAGCAGAATACAGGCAGACTACAGGTTCACAAAAGATCAGTTGTAAAATCTAGATGAATCCATGCCCAATGCTAAAGGAACAAGTCTGCTAGGTTCTTGAAAACCTCACAGGGAGGTACCCAACCGTAAAGGCCAGATGACTCCATGCCCAATGCTAAAGGCACAAGGTCTGCTAGGTTCTTGAAACCTCACAGGGACGTTTCTTCCCCAATAGGAGCTAGATGTTATCTCCTAAAATAAACCAGTCAAATTTTTTTATTTAGGTGATAGGAAGTCATTGAAAAATACATTTCTAAATTTTTTAAGGTTCATTTTTGAGAGCCTTATGTTTGTAATAAAGATTGAAAAACATTGGATTTGGTTTTTATTTCAAAAAAGTAAAATTACAAGTTTTTGTGGCTAAGTGCCTCTCCAAAAGTGATTCTAAGACACCGAAAACCTTAGCTTTCGGTAGCTTAAACGCAATATTTGGGGCTATTTTAGCCACCGAAAGTGCAAAAAAGTTTGTTTTTACAATGCTGAGTCATCATTTTAAAATGATGATTCTGAGCAACTGGAGAATAATTTTGATAAACGGGAGGAGGTTTTTGTTGTTAACATGTCAAAGAACAATAAACTCTCTCATTTTTACTATAGGTGTCATATATTGGTAGAATCGAATTCATCTTTGATCCCTAATTTTCGGATCTCATAATTTCCCTGTTTGACACACGTTTTTGAAATGCATATCCCAGGAAAATGAAAATGAATCTCAAAGAACTGAGAGAGGTTTTTTCTCAAAAAAAAACAATATAAAAAAGCCTCTTCCATTTTGTACCCATCTGTTTTTATTTGAGAGATATAGGTCAATATTAAATCAACATATTTTTGTCTTTTCCTAGCCAGCAAAAGCACAGAACAGGGCAGCAAGCTACTATTTTTGCACAGATCTGAGTTCCTTGATCCGAATGCCATGAGGACAGTTTCTAATGATATATAATAATTAATGGCATCATTATTGGGTTTTTGTTCCAATTTTAAAGGCTGCCAGCAAGAGGAGAAGATTGAGTTTGTTACCTTATTTTGGCAAAAAACTGTCTTTTTGGCAAAGGTGGCAAATTCGAATTATCTATCAACTCATGAAGATCCCTGCAGCTGTCGAAGATCATGAAGATATGAAGATCATTATAGATAAGGATTTGACCTACTTTATAGGATCTTTTCCTATTCTCTTGTATAATTTTTTGACTTTCTATTTCAAGTAAATCTGATCCAGTTTTCTAGGATCTGGATATCTGATGTAAAGGCTATAAAGCCATAAACTTTTGAGGAACCAAGGGTTCGATTTTGAGTTCTAAACTATGTTGCATTTGTAATAGAGACCCTTTTTATAATATATTCAGCCTACAAGATTCCTTCATTGATATTGTCAGATCTTCTTCTCCCTTTCTGCTTATGCTTATGAGTTGAACTCTGTTCTTTGTCTGTGTTTACATAGTCCATAGGTGACTGTCATCTCACCATCTGATTAGTGAGAAAAGGATCATAAGTAATCATACTATTTTCTTGACCCATCATATGTATTGTTTTATATATATATGTTTTGGTTGATGTGATTAGTTTATGTTCTATTTGATACGCTATCTATCTGATAATAGCTCTTGAAGGCCTTGCATTGTTTGAATACGATTAGACAATATTGAGTATACAATCTAGTGAGTTAGATATTCATCTTGATCCAACCCCACATACATCATTGAGTGGGCCATTGTAATAATAGTTAAGTTACCAGGCATCTTTGAGATACAACCTAGAAGAGTTTCCTGAAGTGATAACACACCTGATGGAAAATTCAACTATTTAACAAACAATGTGCCAGAAAAAATTAAGTGTAGGTTACTTGATTCAATGAAAACCTCATCTGATGAACAATTAGAGTCTATTGTTAAGATTTATGGAGTAGCCTCTATTGTCGTTATGTTATATCATATTTCAAAATCTGATGGAATTTCCCCGATGCTTGAGTGTTGCTACAATATTACAACAGTTAGTTCTTACTGTAATTCTCTGTTGGTTTCTTCTACATGTCATTTATTTAGGTCATGTGCTCATATAAAGCTCTAGAACAACCCAAAACTCACCCACTTGATGATGTATATGTTAATATCATGCATTGGAATATTCTTCCTTCATTGATATTCAAGAAAACAAGGCTGACATGTTTTCCTCTTCTGTGTTTTAAGCACTGAGAACAGTTGGGATAATGCCTACTTGACTTCCTATGGGATGATATGTCCTCATAATTATTATTATTTTAACATGTTATGGGGATATGTTAACCTTCCTCTCAAAACTCTTCAAAGAGATAACAACAAGTGGTGTTGAGGTCCACTTTTCTCATTTTGCATTGAGGTGTTCAACCTATTAATCCTTGAAAGTATTGTGATGTGTAAATTATTAACATAAGCATTCTCAAGATTCCATACCCAACAAATAGTGTCAGACAATGGAAATGTCATCTGTACATATTTGATTTTAGCATTCAAGGCCTGGAAAAAAAATCGGCAGGATTTTAGGCAAGACTAATAGCCTTTTGAAAAAATTGATTGTTACCCTTGAGCACTCTTTGAACTTCCAAAAGATGTGTATATATGTTGCAAGATATGTCACTTATCAATAAACATTGTGTATCTATAAAACTCATCTTCATTCCTAGTCATGGTTCTATCACAAAGGTAAAACCATTCATGCATTGCATTATGCAAAGTCTAAATAAAACGATACATAGCTAGACATCATATTCTACAACATTGTACATGCATTGAAAAGACTTGCAATCTCAACCAAATTGTGCTTGAGAGTAATTAGGCCATAACCCATAAAGATGGTAAGCCTCTTAGGAGGGATGTTGGGTAAGGGATTAAGGTTTCCCTATAAACCTAACTAACTTGTATGAAACCACCACCCAATAGAGGTATTCACCATTGGCAATATAGAGGGTATTGATGGGAGGGAAGCACCTAAAACATGATTAGATTAATTAATAAGGAAATGCTTGAATCAATGGGATATCATAATGAATCCCTAAGGTGGGAAGACCTTAAATACACTAAAAATAAAGTAAATGAGATTCTCCACATTTGCTGGCTTGTTTTCACATAAAGGTATTGGACTACTTAGCTAGCTTAATTCAACGTTCAACTCCTCCTATAATCTAGGATTTTGTATTTCCAATTGCACTAAGTTAGTCTTCAAATATCATAGGACTTTGAGATGAGGAATCCAATATGACTTAAGCTCTCTTAGATCATAATTATTCAACAACTATTGTCATATATGATTTGTCTTATTGATATCAAATAGATTGTCTAGATACTTTGGTACATACTCTCTATAGAATGGTTCATCACTTTCTCTCCATGCTGCCAAATAAGCCCTCACATTAACAATTTTAGGCTATGGAATGTACAAATAATAAGCTTGAGTATAAGCACACATCATAATTTTTCTTCATGCCATCCACCATTTTAAATGACCCATTTAAGAGTAACTAGCCCAAATTTGGTTTGTTGGATTCTTGCATAATGTTATTCCTTATTATGCATAGGTGAGGTATCATCAGATCTAGTTGTTTATGGTTGAATAGCTAATGGGACTGGATACATCCATTCTTTATATTGCATTATTTAACCTTGAATTTCTATAATTTCATTTATTAGAGATAACTTCTTTGTTTGTCTAGTGAGTTTATTCAATTTTATAGCACAACAAGTGTAAATGCTAGTCATATCTATCACATGTGTCTTTTTATATACCACCTTGGCATTAACCTATCCTTTCCTTGTCTTACACTTGGCCTTGTTCATAGTTAGGGTTTGTTTCTCATCATTATATTTGAATTCATGGATGCTTCATGCTTCTGTTTTAGAATTCTAGATCAAATTTGCTCCATTTTTATGATTTGAACCCATTCCTCAGGAACATGTACTATTTTTGCACTTTCCTTTCATTTTTCACTTGGAAAAATCAATTCTTTATTATCATAAATATTTGTGTATTTAGTATTTTGAGGTGGGATGTCCCTTGTGGTCTACTCTATTCTTTGTATAAGTTGTAGAGAGAATTTTTCTAATAGAATTTGTCATAGATATCTCCCCATATCCATGATTATCTGAATTCAAGTTTAGTTTTTGGTTGTTAATTTATGTTACATATATATTCCTTTTACAAAACTATACTCTGTTTTCTAACAAATTTTATTGTTATCCACTATTTTGTATGAGGATAGATAACAAATTTACAAGGGTGATATCAGATTAATTGATGAAGATGCTTAGACTTTTTTCCATGGTTTGTTGTGATGATATTTGAATTTGATAGGTTAGTTGATCTGACAGTATTAAGAGCGGCGAATTTATTCACTTTTCCAAATATGTTTGTGGGTGGATTGGGTGGAAACATTCTCATCACTAGTGTGTGTGCCTCGTGAAGGTGCATCTCTAGAATGTTTAGTATTGAATTCTTGCAAATGGAAGTTGTTGTTGGATATCAAATGCTAGTTGTCATTACTTTCAGGAGTCATGTTGGTTATTCAATTTTAAGATCTGTTGTCACAGACCTTCCAAAAGGATCCAAACAGAGGAGGATGGTGTAAGTTACAAGACAAATTGGGGTTCTCACTTCCATAGCTATGGAGTATGTTCTAAGTTCCATAGGTCAGGCCACAACTACAACACCGATGTGAAGATCATTGAGATGGAGGTAAAAATAAGTGGCAATTATTTCTTCATTTTTATGAGAAATTAGAATTTAATATGCACAATCACTTTATCCATGAGACAAATACAAATGCTCATTTTCATGTTTATGAATAAAACATATATAAATGGTTCTATGGAGTGTTGTGTAGATGTTCTAGTAGTTGGTTTTGATTTAAGTTGCAGATCTTGGTTTTCCAAGTAAATGTTTGTTACTCCAGACTTGGATGTCAAACTCAATGTTTTGGTAACATACATATCCAAATATGCCAAGGGTGAGAGAAAGGGGAACAAAAAGAAGCAACAATATCTTTGTAGGACTTATGACACCCATGTAATTCTTGTGTTTGTGTTGTTTCTAGCTGCTATAAATCATAAGCTATTGATGGAAGGTGAAATTCAACTAAGGACCTGCGATGATGTTAAAATCATTCTTCAACATGAGGATAATAAAATTCCCCATTAGGTCACAAACAAATCTTGAAGGAATACGATGTACATTTACTACACAATATGCTAAGGCATTGGCATCATTTCATATCTGAAACAATTACTCTAACATGTTTTATAATGTAAGTGTAGAGGAGTAGAGAAATTTTTCATTGATCGTGAGCCAAACACAAAATTTACTGAGGAGACTTTTCTTTGCATAAACTATGAGCAAATTCTGAAATATTGAAGGCACTTTGAGTAGACATTGTATACTCCTTGAGGGCACATGAATGGAGGCATGGTATTGGGGTTTTCCTTGCTTGAGATGGTTTCTATTCCAGTAGTAGTCATGAATGGGATATTATACATGGGTTCTAGCAATCACAATCCTTTTGGAAACTCATTTGAAGGCTTATTGGACCCTCACTGAAGGTGCTTATTGTAAGACTAAAAATAAAAACAAATTCAAAAAGGCTGACCCATGCCAACTAATTTTATGGTTGACCCATGATTACTAGTATTTATATGCAAGTATGAGGGGATTTTTGTTGTTCATTATGTGGAAAATTTATCTTTTGTGCCTTTCAGGTCTGTCTTGTCCCTTTCTTTGTATTTCTAGCCTACAAATCAACATATGAACAAATTTTAAGAGCATTATGGAGACCTGTAGTAGTACCATTCTTGAGGAAATTAAATTCCAAGTTGTTTGAGCTACCTTATCAAACTGCAAAACTTGTATTGTGCAACAAATTGGATCTTTCTCTTTGGGGTCATCACAGATTCTCAAAACACCCAAATATGCTACAAGATTTAACATCCTACATGGGCCAAAGTCCACAATTTAAGGAAACATACAGGGTTTAATCACCAAAGATAGACAACACTCTTCCTAAGAACAAATATCTTACAAAAAAAAGTAGTCCATCAAATTTCACTACACATCACAGGTGTAACACATTCTTTTTTGATCCAAACAATCATCATTAGGATTGAAGAGAGAGTTATCTATGAAGGAAGAGGTCTTAGGGTTTAAGTTATGCAGGTCTAGTGGAGGAAGGACATAAATACTTTCATTGCATGAGTTGATATTATTGTATCATGCCAAGGTTGGAGCACTATGATTTCATCGTCGACCTAATACTTGTGTGTTGGGTGCATTGCTTAGGGTCTGTAGAATTCATCATAATATAAAACTCATAGAATGTGTGTCTGGACACCTTCTTGAGTTAGATCCTCATAATCTTGGCTATTATGTATGGCTATCAACTATGTTTTCTACTATTGGCAAGTGAGATAATTCAGATAATGTGAGAACAATGATGAAATATGAGGGTTTAGTTATTATTCTTCCATTTAATACTTTTGAAAAAATATATAATGAAGAGAAATTGAATCTTTGACATTCTGGTTGTTAGCACATGCAATTTTTTTGCAAATTTGGTCAGGAAATTGGGCAAAGAGTCATTTTGGAATCAAGGTTTTAATGGTTTTTATTAAAAATTTGGGNNNGATATTTAATTATTACACCAAGCATCAAACAACTAAGTCACACAACACAACAAATCGAATCACAAGTCATGCCTGAGACCAAGCGCCAAGCCCACATGGAGCCATACTAGTGCACTACACGTCGATTTATATTGTCGGCGTTGGTGTATATAAACGCTAATGCAAAGTTTCCAGCATTTGAAGCTAATTTCCAAACATATGTTTAGATGTCAAGGTCGCATGTAAGTCTGTGAGGATGAAGGGTTTTTGATAAGTTATGAAGGACCAATACTTGTTTGCATTCTATTTCACATGCATTTGTTGTGATAGTTTCCCTTGAAACAAATCCATTGATTATTTAAGTAAACACAATGTTTAAATATGTTCCTAGCTATAAGGTCGAGGATATTCTTGGAAGGAATTACTGGTTTCTACAGTATAGAGGTGTATTTTCACAGAGGGGGTATCACATAGACTCTATGATAGTTTCATAAATCTAGAGAATTTCATAGGTATGCAGACATGGGAAAGTCTATCGGATGTCATGGCATGTTATCTACTCACTATCATCATCTAGCTATGTACTGAGTCACAAAATGATCAAAATTTAATTTGTAAAGAGGTCTCAGCAATTGAAACCATGGTTTATCCATTGGGGTACATGGAAACTCGTGGTTCATTGCAGAGATGGGAGTGGTATGGATCGAAACTACTCACGACAATTTCCACAACCGCATACAAGTCATCGCTATAAGACTAGCACTAAGCCACGAGGAGAGAAGAACCCATGAATAATCCACATTGTACAACGTGTCAGTGTGATCATATTCCAATATCCATGAACAATCATCCTTGCTTGGTCAACCGAAAATTTCTCCAAGTGTTAAATATAACATCCAAATGAAAGGGAAAGGAAATGAATTGCTCGGTCCAATTCGTCAAAGAATAAGAACATGTGGAAGAACATCCAAAACTTTCCATATTTTG
>JZKD02S1367806.1:0-11497 GCA_000966675.3 Picea glauca
CTCCATATGTAACCTTTGACTAGAATAGAATATTCTGAAAGCAAGAGAAACCCTAAACAGATGTGTGAAAACTCTAGAAGACATGTTATCTTAGCAGAATATATAATATTAAGATATTATCCTCCATGAAGACAAGTCATCCCAAACTAGTGACTAGAACCACTATAAATAGAGGATGTCTTGGCTCATTTTTTCACTCACTCACTCTCACTCAGAAAACTAGAAACAATGTGCAAGTTTGGAGGAGCAACAACAATAGTTGCAGTTGTACGGGTTTCTCTTGTTTAGTCTTTCTGGTACGTTTTCTTGTGCACATCCCTTGGAGAAGGTGTGCTCTCTTGGTTATCTGTTAGTTATGGTGTGGCTTCCTATAATCATTCTTTCTGTCAAAGGTTAAGGTGTTTGGGGGTGGATTTGTGCCTATGGTTGAGTGACAATGGTGCAACATTGTCTATGGTGAAAAGAGCACATCTAAATAATTCTAACAGAGACAAGGGGCGTGTGCCCAAGAATGGGGTGCGTCGATCCTAAAAAAAAATGGTTGATGGGTGTGTGGGCTTAGGTGGTTGCCCTGGGTCCATGGAGGGGCATGATGGTCGGTTGAGTGTGATGATTCGTGAAGAGGGGAGATGTACCGAAGAGATACGACGTTTCGCACAAAGTGACTCTTGGAGTCCATATAAAGGCAAGGGAGCACAACCAAATCAATACAAGGAAAACAAAGGAAAGAAAGAGAAGCAAGAGATGGAGCTCTTACTCTATGCACACTAGAGGGGCACACCTCAGGCTGAGGCAAGGAACAACAAAAGGGGAGTCTTGGTGTGACGAAATCACAGGTCTAGGAAGTTTTTATATGTAAGGCATAGTCATGAGACTCTACCCATATTTGTAACTGGCATAGTATCACCCTCTTTGTAAATCTTTCTCTTTGTATAAATAAACGAAGTCGGATGTTAAGCACAATTTGTGTCGCCCACACTTTATATTTGTCTCTTGTCTTTCACATGTTTTATGTTGTATTCCAAATTGACTAAGTGTTAAACAAGTTAACAAATGTCTAAGTATACAACCAAGTTGCATAGAGTAAGGATGTGACTTGCATGTAGCCTAGAACGAAGTATGGGTATGCTCTTGGTGAAGAGGCATAGTACGGGTGAAATATCGTTGGTTGAGTCAAGCTGCCAAGGGAGATCCACCATGGTGCCGCATGTCAACGAGATGCCAAGGTTGAACTTGGGCATGAATCTTGGGGTGTGACACATGAGCTATTTATATAACATAATTTTTTGGGGGGAAATAATATATCTATAGTTATATATACATAGCTCTAGATAAAATAGTGCTTTAAAAAAATATCTTACATATGTATATTTTAATACACGGTATATCTCATATATATATAATATATACATTTATATATAAAAAGAATATACTATATAGGATATACCGTATATATATATATATATATATATATATATATATATATATATATATATATATATAATGTAAAATATACAAATTTAAAAATAAATTATATATAATAATAATAATAATAATAATAATAATAATAATAAACATAGAAAAGATAAAACACTTATTACTGTGTTTCCATTAATAAAGAATATATTATTTTCATTTTTTCCAACGGAAAAAAACAGTTTCAATGCTATTCATATTGAATCAAAAGAAACTTTACAGTACATAAGGAGTCATAAGAAATGACAACATTTGTCAACCATACATAGTCCCAACAAGAACAAAAACTTTGCTGTCATCTAAAATGCCTAAGCTCAAAAAACATGAGCTTTTACATCAGTTGACATAATATGACCATACCACTATTACCTAGACTAAAGTATGTTATTTCAAAACACCAAAATAATATATAACTTTCATATATGATGTGATGAATCAGGTTTCTATGAAGATCAAACCACAACGACAAGCTAGAACCTTACTCAAGTGAATACTATTTTTATGTTCCTCCATACCATATCTGAAAATGAACTATTAATTAACAATAAGAAATAACACAGCGGAACAGTGAGCAAAGATGCGCATGAAACTTCAATTCAGCACACAATAAATAATTACATTTATAGCTTGAAGGATCAGCAACAACATTAGACCCAAATCCTTAATTTGTGGATCTCAAACCACTCACATGCTAAATTTGAACTCTCGTACAACAAACTATGAACAATGCAATAACAACTTTCTAATTTGACAACATTCTAGATGTCTTCATTTCAACATTATTCCAACATTCCCCCTTAATGGAGAAATGGATTTTCTACAACAAAGCATAACAAAAATAACACAAGTGACATGCCTGCTGGTCTATGTCTCAGCTAGGCTTACAAACAGTAGATGACATGACAATTTTATCTTGACCTTTTTAGCTGATAGATAATGATAGAGCTTCTTCCTTGGCTTGTTGCTCCAAATATTCTTCATTGTGTCTTTGTTTTGCTTCACTTTTGCCTTCTTTGTTGTTACATATTACTTTTTCTTCTTCTTGCATTTCCTGCTCCAAATCTGAAACACTTGAACTCTTGTTTTCTTCTCTATTATCATTCTTGTTTAGTTCTTCTTTCTTGATCTTAGTTGTTGACTAATGTTCTTTTTCCTCAACATTTCTTCAAACACTTGGATCTTTAGTTTCTCTTCAATGCTTGCAAATTATTCAAAATTCTCATAAGTGGGTTGTTGCACTTTGTCATTACATTCATCTATGCCATGTTTAGTATAATGTTTCCATATTATCTCATAGTAATGTATGATTTCTTCAGGGCTCCAATGCATCAGAATTCCATGAACTTCTTCACTTTATACATTGTCCATGTTGTCTTAAACATTCATTGATTCTCCATCTGCAACTATAACTTTTGTGCATGCTCCATCAAAACATGATGTTGCAAGCCATTCTTTAATAAACTGTATTTTTTCTTCAAACTTTATTGATTTTCCCTAGTTGTTGCTAATATCTGCACATTGAGAAATATTCTTGAACTTCACAAAATCATTATAATTTGAGTTCTCTTAATTTTCCTTTATGTTGAGAGTTTCCTCCCTTTCTTTATCCCCTGCCTGATCCACATTCTTTTCTGCATTACAATCTTTGTACTCAGTTTCATCTTGCTCATACAATTGATCTGCAAGCAAAGTTACTCTTCCACTTAACAAATCATCTACGAGTTTCTTCTCCTACAACATTTGGAACCAACCTTCACTTGAAAAGTTTTCATCATCATATTTAACTAAATTTACCAAAGATTCACACATGGGTTCATCAACAGTTACACATTCATCTCCATCGTCAATCTCATTTGAATTCACCAAATCACTAAATACTGCATCATAGGGAATTTTCTTACTATGACATGCGACTTTATTGTTAGACACACTTTCTTCATTAATCATTGCAACTTCAATGGTGTCATTTTCGGTCTTTGTTCCAGTTATGAGAATGTCAACACAATCACCATTTTCAACAACAATACCTTCATCAACTCCAACATTCTCACTCCACTTTTTCATTTCAAGAATATCCAAAAATATTTTTTCCCTACGTACTTCACCAAATTCACACAAAATACCAGACAAGATGTTTTCATCCAGTGTTGATATAATAAGTTGTAATGTTATTGCACCTCTTCTCTTATCATAGAAATTGACACAACCTTCATGATCATAATGCAATAAATTTACTAACCATACTAATTTTTTTATTTTAGTTGCCCAAGGTTCATAATTTATAACTGAGAATAATGGAAAATTTGGCATCAATATTTCATATATTTCATCAAATTCTTCATCGATCGGGTCAAGTTCCACATTCTCCTCGTCAAGTATGTGTTCTCTAGTTGGAACCACTTCATCAGTTTATGTTGTTCTTACCCTTTGATTCTCTCTCCTCATGTGTTTCAACTCTCTCCGCAACTATTTGATTCTCCTTTGATGACCCATTCCTTCACATCGAGTCTTCTTTCAACAAAAATGATCGACACATCTTCACATCACAACAATGATCACTGGACAACAATTTCTTGCACCAAAAACAATAGTGTTCCATGCGTGCTCAGTACTGTGGAAACTATTTGCTCCAACCGCCTGCAAAGAAATGACAAGTAACAAAACTGCTTTCTTAGCACCAAATTTCTTCTTCAATTCATCATTGAGGCTCTTTTCTCCACACAATCCTGCGGAAGAAACCAGTCAATGCTTTACTTCAACGCAGACACGGGAATCCTTTCCACGTGGATTTTCCCTCTCAAAATTATGCACATGCGCTCCTAGCAGCAGTAACGAACCGAGTGAGATGTGCCTCCTCTTTCCACAATGGTTGGAGATCCTTCTCTCTCTCTCTCTGCGGGGAGGGCCTCCTCTCAATGCTTCTCCTCAAATGACAACGAACCAACTTTTCTTCTAGGCATTTTGGCAGGGGTCTACTCCAATCTATTACAACTATACTCTCCAAACGGTGACTCACATAGTTAGTCAGTTCACGCCAACAACTAAACAATAAAGGAAACACCTTCGCACAGGCTATGTGTAGCTCTACGCTACCTCTCACATGCAAAAAAGAGTCAATGCAGGATTACATACGCCTCTTACAATTTTGTGCAGCTCTGAATCCTTCTACAACGATTCAAGGCAATCTCCCATGCCAAACCATGCACTGATCTCCCATGCAATAATTCTCCAACAAAAATCCGTCAGCACAATTCTCCTCATTGATCTCTCCACATTCGACGACTACTTCTTGTTTCTTCCACAATAATGCTCTCATCAGCAATTTACGTCAAACAATGGCTCCCATGCAATTTTCTCTACAGTGATTCCCTTCGAGTGTTATTTAACAACGATCTCTTACTCTCATGTTTTGGACAACAATGCTCAATAGGGCGACACTAATTCTCAACATCGCAACTTCACGAAAGAATGATTTGAAGGTTTTTCCTCACACACACAATTCCTCAAACATCTCTGTGGGCACTCCCATGAGGGAGTCAATCCCACACTAACCAAGCTGTGATACCAAATTAACAATTAGAAATAACACAACGGAACAATGAGCAAAGATTATCACGAAACATTAATTCAATAGACAATAAGAAATTACATTTATAGGTTGAAGGGTCAACGACAATATTAGACCCAACTCCTTAATTTGTGGATCTCAAACGACTCACATGCTAAAGCTGAACTCTCGTACAACAAACTAGGAACATTGTAGTAACAACTTTCTAATATGACAACGTTCTAGATGTCTTCATTTCGACATTATTCCAACACTATTAGATCTCAGAACCATTGCAAATATATGGTGTCTAAGCATATTCCATACTTTCCTTTCCAAAACAAATAATGATTTCGGGGGTCTTTATTCTATTCTTTAAGGGGCTTTGGATTCCGTCGAGGGAGGAGGAGATCTCTACCACATATGTCCAGTTTAAAAAAAAGAAAATCTAAATAAAACACATTTGTGTTAAGTGAGCGAGACATAATCTTAGCATGGTGTATGAGAACCGACCGAGCACTACGTGTGGAGAAAGAAAGGGCATTGTCTAGCTCTTCTACAAAATGGTTTTTTTCGTTGAAATCCAACGATATAAATTTACACGAATAACTATTTTTTGTTGTTCAAAATCCATTTTTGAATGGAGAAATGGATTCAGCATGTTGAAAAACACCCAGGGCACTCAGACTATACAGAAATAATCACTGAAATCTACGAATCCAACAATTTCTCGCTGGATTTCGAGCAAATATCCCTAGAAAAAATCATCATCTCATAGAACCTTTAGCCTACAGCGAAAGAAAGGGTGTTGTCTAGTTGTTCTACGAAATGGATTTTTTCGCCAGAATCCGATGATATAAATTTACACGAATCACTATTTGTTTTTGTTCAAAATCCATTTCTGAATGAAGAAATGGATTCAACATGCTGAAAAAATCCCCGGGCACTCAAATTATACATAAATAATCACTCAAATCTACAAATCCAACAATTTATCATCGGATTTTGGGAAAATATCCCTGGAAAAAGTTATCATTTCGTAGAACCTTTATTCTACTGTGAAAGAAAGGGCGTTGTCTAGCTTTTCTACGAATTGGATTTTTTTTTCAGAATCTGGCGATATAAATTTACATGAATCACTATTTTTTGTTGTTCAAAGTCCATTTCTGAATGCAACAATGGATTCAACATGCTGAAAAACTCTTGGGGCACTCGAATTATATAGAAATAATCACTCAAATCTACGAATCCAACAATTTCTCGCCGGATTTCAAGCAAATATCTCCAAAAAAATCTTCATTTTGTAGAACCTTTAGCCTACGGCGAAAGAAATGGCATTGTTTATTTGTTCTAGGAAATGGCTTTTTTTCGCACGAATCACTATTTTTTGTTGTTCAAAATCCATTTCTGAATACACAAATTTAAAATTTTAAAGTCAAACATGATCTATGGCCATGGTAGCCATGGTGCGTGCCCAAAGGAAGGCGGCTAGGCGATCGAGCCTCCATTCCCACCGGTGTTGAGAATATTCAAGCCTCCATCGTCCATAAAGGCCTGTGTGTGCATACAACCAAAACGTCGATGGAATCCCAACTCTAGAAGGATCCAAGCATGAGCCATCACCTGAGTTGGTAAGGAAGAGGTTGTCCTGGTAGTCGTCCATGGATCCAGGGTCGCGTCCTTCAAACCCTGTTTGCAAAGGAAGAGAAGAAACCTTTGGTCAAAACCCCATCAAATGAAATGAAACGAGGGGGGTTTTGTTTAAATTTTTTTCTTCATACCCGGAACAAGGCAGGGAGGCACGTGGACCTCATGTTGAACCTCATCTTTCTTTTTTACGAGCAATAGGTTTATTTTAGATTATTAATTTGTTTAATTATTTTATTTTTACTATTATTTAATTAAATAATTAAATATATTATATTGAAAAATTTATTTAATTGTTTTTATATTCTATTATTTTAATTGTTTAAAGTTATATATGTATATATAAAAGTAAGATAATAGAATGGATAAATAATAATAAAAATAAAATAAAATAAATAAACAAAAAAACACACACACACACACATATATATATATATATATATATATATATGTATGTGTGTGTGTGTGTGTTTTTGTTTATTTTTATACTAGTCTAGATTCATTTAACTTCGGATCTATGAAGTTTTTAGAGGGACTAAATCTATCGAGGTGTAAATATTTAACCTTTTTTCAAGTTTTGCACTTTAAAAAAGGTTTGTATCTTTAGCTTTTTATTATTAATTTTTTATTTTTATTATTATTTTAATGTGTTACTTTAGGTGGACATAAATTTTTATTATTTTTGTTAATTTTTATTATTATTTTAATATGTTAAGTTACATGAATATCTCCTTGGGTGGTCGTGTGTATAATGAAGTCTACATAAAATTTTATTATTTGATTTTTTTTATTAATTCATTATTATTATTTTAATGCGTTATGTTACACGAAAATCTTCCCCATACTGAGTTGTAGAGAGCCTCTAAGCCCAATAATGACATAAAGGGGTCTTATAATATATTATTATTTTTATAGTAATGTTATAAAAAGGGTTTTAAAAATGCATTAAGAGGGGTCTGAGGCTTCATGAACTCGGGGACATACAACCATTCTATATGAATTCAAGACGTGTTATTGAGGGTGCAAGTGGATCACAAATGCATGATGCTAAGGGGATAGCATGTATGCGAGCTTCAGAGCTTCGAATCAACTAGCTACAACAGTTTTGGAGTATGCATGGACATTAGTTAAGCTAGGAGTAACTATGAAATTGACAAGGAAATTAACAATATGATCATCGACGCTAGAGCATATCCCTCACCACTTGGTTATGGTCAATTCCAAAAGAGTTTATGCACATCAGTGAAAGAATGTATTTTCCATGTCACACGAGACTCACATCCATTAGAGGATGGTGACAAAATCAATATTGATGTAACAATTTACTTGAATGGATCTCATGGGGATACATCGAAAAATTTCTTTTGAGGAAATATGCCAAAGGAATCTATTCAACTTGTAAAGGTAATTGAGGTATGTTTACATAAAGTAATATAAATTTGTGGGCCAAGAGTGGAGTTTAGGAAAATTGGGGAAACAATAAAGTATGTATATTACAATCACTCAAGCTCTTAGACTTGGTGTTAATTCAACAAAGGTTATAATTTTTTCCTTTTCTTCTTGTTAAACATTGTATAAATATTGGTAATCCTCGACTTTATATAATATTGGTTGTTTTCTCTAACCTATTGTGTTAAATGTTTCATTCACTTCCTTCCATTGTAAATTTGAAAATATTGATGAAAATTTTCATTATGTTCATATTGGATGAACAACTCACAACAAAGATGATCTAATCGCTTAAATGCACATGTTTTATTATGCATGTTATATTACATTATTGTATGAAACAAATCAATGAGACAACTTGTGATCATAGAGACTAACGTTTTTTAGCACAGAGATTTCAATACAAATGTGAATAGAAAGGACATGCCATTTGAGTTGATGAGTCTTCACATATGTTGTTTCATAATAACCATCTCACTCACAACCCAAAGTTAATAACTAGAAAGCCCCTAGATGGCGTGTCATCTGTCCATGAATTTTAATGGCGGTAGGTGGAGGGGAGCAGCAAGGAGTTGCCACGTCCCCTGCACTAAGGCAGCTCCAAGCCTTACTTATATCTTCCTCGCGCGATGTTGTAACAGTTGGTACCATTGGATGTTGAGTCGCCCATTTCACCTCACCTCGGCGTTAATGGCTCCAGACGTTAGATGTAGTTTGTCACCTCCCACATGGGAACTCTGGCACAAGAGATCATGGTTATTTTTGACAAGAATGAGTGATTGGGCATCTGACTTATTGGTTTTGATAGCGTTTTTTGGGTGTGATTTTCATCCTCGCAGTGTTGGCACTCTTACGAGCTGCTTCGCTATGGTTTCTACTCCTAGGTATGTCGAACACAGACGTTTGAAAAGAGGCATTGCATGGTATCAAGCCATCGACGGGATGGAAAATCAAAATTAGTAAGTGCATCTGAATTATGGTGGTTCTGTTGGTTATTCGTCTTCATTATCCTACACTAGACCTGTAGCTCCTTCACCTTAGCACCCACCCTGGTAGTTTCCACTTGGGCATGCTCCTGGGCCATTCCAAAATGAACCATCCTTGTCCAATCCTCCTATTCGCTTGACCTTGCCTCCTCCTTATCCCCAGTCGACTCCTCCGGCATCCAACAACCATTGTGAGGAATATTTGAGGATTTTGGACACAATTATGATTCTACATAGTTTAGTCTTCGAGTTTTGGCACAGCCTGTCAGACATTCGGTTCAAGATGGACTTGATGGATCGTCGCGGAGAGAGCATGGCTACCCAATTACAGACTTTGTTCATGCCAAAATCCAGGCCAGAGGAATTTGTTTCAGACATGAGGGAAGCAACTGGGGTGATTTCATTGCGGGACACTACATAACCTCCAGGTCCACAAGGCTAATTATGATTTCAGGTTTCAAAGATCTCTTAGTTTTTGGTCATGTTTAGCAAATTTTTTAACAGTCGAGTCATGCGTGGCAACATCTTGTTTAAGGAGACTAATACCTCTTTTCTAGTCTTTTTTTGTCAAAAGACCTCACCGTTCGAAAGAACTGAACTGGTTTCCCTACTAGGCAATTCAGGGCCTTCGAATTTTTGCATGGATGTTACAAATGTAATGACTGTAATCATTGTTTTTGAAAGGTAATTTATAGATACATATTTACAAAAAAAAAATTAATAACTTGAAAGAAAACAACTCTTTAAAAGGGTTATGCATTGTAACCATAATCCATTGCACTTGATCCCAACATCAAATTGAGTTGCTAATATTCATTTGTACATTATTTAATCCTACCATGGAAAACAAATATGACAACTTTTGAAATCCTTATGAACATTGTTTGTCCATGGTTGTTGGCATACAAATCATATCTCTTGTATAAAATAATGAATTGAAAATAACAAGTGCCTCCTTAAAGTCCAAATACAAGTTACAACTGGGGGTTGTATTTGTAGATAATTTAGAGCATCCAAAGGATTTTGAGATGAACAACAAACACTTATGGTGAAGGCATGAGCTACAAAATGAATACATAAGGACTTTGGTTTAAATTGGGATTTAGTTTTGTTGGATGTTTTAATAAATATAGAAGGTACATTGTTTAACATGAAAATATATGTTGGTTTCAAGAATGGCACTCTCTAACTAGGAGAGACCACAAAGACATAATTATTAACATCAGGGGACAAAATAATACTAATAATAATAATGACAAATATAAGAAGCAAATATGGTAAAATATAGTAAGAGAAAAATAAAATAATAAGTAATGCAAATATAAGGATATAATGGATAGGCAAGAAGACATGGCATAACATGGTGCAATGGTAAGATGACACAAAGAAAATGAATAATAATAAAGTAGTGGTAATTCATTAGATAGCAAGGGAGGTGCAACGGTAGTGAACACAATAGTGATATAGCGTTAATTTTAAATGAGTTTATGATGAAACAAGGAAGGAGCACGGCAAGAGTGATATAAGTGGAATTATAAATTGATGGAAATTGTATTTACAATTAACAATAATCAAATGGTACATGGTAATGATAATAGTAAGAGAGATAGATAATAATAAGCACACAATAAAAGACAATGACAATATATCTCATAGGTAAAGGGGAAGAATAATATAGAGGCAGTAACACAAGAAGAAAGTATGGGAGTGAATAAAATGGCTTATGAGTTTGGTGAATATAGTAGTTATTGATAAAATTACACAATTTTTTATTGATGGGGTAAACACTATGGTGAGTCTAGAGGTACACCTAGCGACTAGAGTTGTTGTATACATAATCAAGGATAAAAAAATTATGAGACTGTAGGATATGATATTAATGTTAAATGTAAGCAAATGAAATGAAATAATATAATCATAATCATTATTGTATCAGAGTAATATCTAACAAGGGTTGCATGGCAATGCAATCCCTACCGAGTTAGTTGGGAAATACATGTTGAACAATGAAACTTAATATAACTAAATGCAAAAATAATAAATATTTTTTTTCAAAAGAAAATAATTGAGGGTTATTTGTTATTCAAAATTTATAAGTTGAATGGAACTATAATATTCATCAATATAAATATAAATATAATAAATATAATAATAAATAATATATTAGATAATAAATATAATAATAAATACATAGTACAACTTTTTATATTTAGATGTGGTGATTGGTGAAATTCATTGATTATGTAATTAATTTTACATATTGAAAGACGTGAAAGAAGCAATAACACTTCAATTCTATCAATCAATTAGAAATGAGAAACACAAATATTTTTATTATATCCAAAAATATATATTTGTTTTCCTATGTTAAACATTACATTGCATACACAAA
>JZKD02S1367817.1:38252-51447 GCA_000966675.3 Picea glauca
TATTATTATTGTTATTTTATTATTAGGATTAATCCCCATTGTGGATTAATCATGTCGGTAATTGTATTAGGACCAAATCCCCTTTTGCGGATTGGTCATCGTACAATTGTAATAGACAGAATAAGAAGTCAGCCCCAGCAGTTATTATTGAGACCCAGAATTAAATTAAAGGTGGGTTTACCCACCCGGAGTGAAAAGTTGGCCCTGCCAGTGAAACCCTTTCACACGTGCCAGTCTTGTATATATAGGGAGGCTAGCACCTCACTTTATCACACAACGCACTTGCTCATTCTCTTATGTGGCAAGCTGCAATTACCAGTTTGAGAGAGGAGAAGAAGAGTGGCGCATCTTTTGGAGAGGACTATCTGTATTGGTTTGAGTTATCTCTTGAACATTGTATTAGCAATTTATGATAAGGAAGTTTTTGTTGGGTTTTCTTCTCCTAGAGGGTTTCCCAGGATAAATGTTGTGTCTCTTGTGAATGTGTATTTCTCAGTGATTTGTTCTTATGATGCTCTTATCTATTGAAATGCAAAGAACTATAATAATGGCATAAACATTAACAGTTATATCTAGTAAATGGTTATAGTAAGAATTTATCTCAATAGTGCTCACATGCTACCAAGTATTTAATAATAAAACTTTTCAAAAGTTGTTATCACAACTATAATGTTGAGCAGTTATCAAACTTGATATGTGTAAATTTAAATCTTATCAATTTAATCAATCAAACCTGGAACCTAGAGTCTTTTCCTCAAGAATGAGTGTGTTGCTTTTCTTCGGAGTCTCCTTCACTCAAGATGACAAGTATTTTCTTCAACCTGTCCTCTATACTAAGATAATATGGTTTCTTGACAGAAAATTGGGTTAGAGAATAGACTCTATAATCTCAACTTTAATCAATCTTATACTTTGACTTTAATTTTGACCAATGATTAGTATGGTAGTCATAACTTCAACAAATCAAAATACAACCTAGATGTTCATAAGATCACAATAATTCCATAACAAATAGAGGCATATCAAAGTAATCAAACCTCTGAATGTGTTGGATTTGAGATCCCTCTAGATCTATGATTGTTGTTTAGACAAAAGATCCTTTCTCCTGCAAATACCCTTTAGAATAATCATACAATTTGAAGTTTGAACATTTGTAAGTACATACCTCTGACAGTAACGGCAGGTAGTGGCACCATCTGATAGTAGTGGCAAGCAATAACGAACCTTTAAAACTTCAAAGGTGCTTCAACTTGTAACTTAAAGCTAGTTGGATATTTGCTAGGATAAGGCGCACTAGGACAATAAAAATCAATCCCAACACGTCACAAAAACTTTCACTGCAACTGGTACTGCAGCTGGTGTTGGCACTACAACTGGTGTTGCAATTGGCATGAAGGAATTGGCACGAAGGAACTGGCACTGCAACTGCAATTGATACTTCAACTGCAACTGCAACTTAGGATTTAATGAGGAAACCCTAATTTTTTCAAACTTCAAATTTCGGAATTCTGATCCAGGGACTAGATGCGCCCTCCTAGGGCGAACACCTAGATGTGGTTACTTCCCCCAACGTCCTCCTTAAACAGGGAAAACATCACACTTAGGGTTTATACAGAAGCCCTAATTTTGCAATTGTTGTAATACTGAAAATTGGATTGTGAGTTGGTCCCTTTCAAGCCTGCTCTGATACCATGTTGAAGTTTTTACTTATACAACTAGCAGTTGTGATTCTTCTTTATTATTATAATCATTTGGCACATTAGCTGCATAAATAAGATCATTGAAAGAGAGGCAATCACAGAAAATAGAGACACACAGATTATCCTGGGAAACCCCCATGGGGAAGAAAACCCAGCGAAACTTCCTCAATATACATAGACCAAAAACAAAGCAGAAGATCCTCCTCTATTCCTTCACTAGGAAAGAGTAGTGCACCACTTAACCAAGAGATACCAAGAGATTGACCAAAACCCTCCTTGACGTCACCCCCAGTTGCAGCAGCTACTCCTCCAAGACTTGCGCACTTTTTCCTCTTGTTGCAGAGCAAATGAGTGAGTGTGTCCAAATGAGGCGTTGGCCTCTCTTATAAATAGTGGTCTAGCCAGCCTATAATTAGGTCTAGGTCGACCTGTCACTTTACCCTCTTAATTTACATTTAACTATCAAGGCACAATAGGGCCGACTTTTACTAAGGCACAATAGGGCCTAATTAAATATAATATAATAATATTATTCAACTCTCTCTCAAGTAGAATATTCTTCGAAGTTACAATATTTCAACAATAACACTAATAATGCCTCTTAATTTTTTATTGGCTCATAGTTCTGATTCTGGCTTCTCATGTTCTTTTGTTGTCCTTCAGCCTTATACTTGTATGGAAAATCAGTTTTATGGTGAGATTGGTTAATGCTTGTCTTTTTTTGTGCTTAAGTCCATATCAAATAGGATAGGAGCATTAAGTTCACAGCCTGTAATTTGAGCCTCCTCTCACTATCTTCTATTCCTGTTATCCTATAAACTTGTGCTATGTTGCAAGATCAAATTTGCATGTTGATAGCATTTAGATTCTCTGGCTAAACTTCTAGATGGCAATGTAGGTCCTGGGATATAGTGTAATTGACTGATTTTGAATATGTCCAGTTTAGCCAATCATGTACAAGAACTGATATTGTTTTGCAGTGATAATTGAACGAGATGTGGTCAGACAAATTTTCTTGGTTTATTGTCATTTATTTGCTATATGCTACAAGTGCCATGGAATGGTAGATTTAATGTTTGTTGTTTTCAAAGCAAAATGAATGGTCTGGCAAGAATTTAAATTCCATAGTACACCTAGCTGTGGCGAAAGTTATTTAAAGCATATTGCAGAGAGGCACCCTGATGCCAATTTGTATGTTATGTTTCTCAGTGATGATTATTTCTACCAGTTTCACTGTTGTATAACAAGTGAAGTTTTCTAGCTTTAACAGAAATGGTTATAATGAGAATGTAGACCCAGAAGAGGATCCAAAAAGGCTCAATAATGGTTGAGCATTGTGGACTTGCAACTGGATGCATTGAACCTCCCTGCATTTGACATTAGTTGCATAGCTCCACAATACAGCAAGTAAAAATGTGCTAAGTGTTATAGACATGTACTAGAAGTAACGACCAGAAAGGACATGGGAGAAGGTATTGTAGCATATGGATTCCTCACTTCGTACTCTTCATAAGTTCGTACACATACTCCTTTGGGTGTGGGTGTCAGAAGTATTCACCATGTGCTCACCATACACAACCTGCCAATGTATGACAACACGGGCCTTCCACTTGTCCTTGCAAAATTCACTTGTGCTGGTTAATTTCCTTTGAGTCACCTTGTCTTATCCTAGGAAAACAATTATGGTTCATCTTCATCCACATGATGTCTGGTGCTTTGATAAGTTACTCTTGCTTTTGTCTCCGTTCGTCTTGACATTTGGTTCCATGTTGCCCTTGCTATACCTTTTGGATTCTCAATTCGGGACATCTTCCAAATGATCCGATCAGTCTCATGCTTCCTACATTGAATTCAGTACCTGTTTAGTTGAAAATGCCTCATTTTGGGTCCCCAACATCCCCAAATCCGTTTGGGCATGCTTTTCAAGCAGTCCACTTGGTCAAACTCTTCTTCACTCACCTTGATCTTGGCATGTGATATCTACCACATAATTTTTGTACCTTATCATGCATGTCACCCATGGGTTAGAGAAGGTACTTTTCCATAATTATCTATAGTACGCTTGTGAACCCATGGTTCACTGGTCAAAACCCATGGATTAGTTCATACAAAAAAATACCTTGTCCAATAGCTAGCCCAATGTTCACTCACGACGCTAAGGCATTCCCAAATCTATTTAAGTCGCCTTTTAGGTCATTTTGAAGGGTTCTAAGTCATACTGTCTTACACTTCCTTTCTCTATCAAATTAGCACCGAAATTATGATCTAGCTCCCTTGTTGTCACCTCTCACGCTCCTAGACTACCTGGATCTACTATCTCCTCAAACTTCTAGCCATCTAGAGGATTTCCTCAATTGTGGTTTCCTCTTCATTGGTCTTCTCTAGTTGGATCAGTTGATGCTCTAGGGTGTCTTCGACATCGTCCCATACCCACATATTGGTCTTTCAACACCACCACCCTAAGGGAGGTTCCAACGCAACCTGTGAGTGAGGAAGGTATCTTCTAACAGAGGGTGTTTGGGTCACCATATATGCATTTAGGGTTTATATTGTGTGTATGCTCGGTTGCTTGTGTATCTCTTTCATTGTTATATTGGAGATAGTATATCCAAGCTTGTTTTGTAAGGGGATCGCAGCATATCCAAGTATGCTAAGTAGATTCTCTTCCCTCTCTTTGTCACCTAATGTTTGGGTCCTTTCCCTAGTATGAGTAGCTTTCAATTTTCTTTACTTGCTTGCTTTCAAAACCTAGTTAAGAACTCCAATTCACCTAGTGCAGTTAATAAACCCTAGGATCCTCCTATTGTTGCTTGCTCATCAAAAATAATGAGACAATCTATTTAATGTTTATTATTCATTGCTTGCATTGAATGGAAAAGTGGTGATAGCTAGGCTGCATCTCTCTCTCTTTTCTCTTTCATTTGAGTTCTCTTTACGTTCCTACAAGTAGACTAGCACACCAAGAGTTTAAAGAAGAATAAACTCTAGTTTATCCTCCTCGCTTTTGTTAATTTGTTGCAAACTCCAAATATAGGAGATAAGGTCTTTTCCATATAGCAGTACATCCTCTAATAGTTTCTTGACCTCCTCAAGGATACCTCAATGTATTGATATTAGGCTCCTAGAGTGGCAAACTAACACCTGACATATATTATATATTGCTCTTATTTCAATGCCATAAACCAAAGTAACGTATAGCATTAAAGGAAGAAGTGATTATAACAACTTGATGAAAACAAATAGTGGCATGAATGGAACAACCAAACTAGATGCCATATTTGACTTCTTAAATGTTGTGTTGAGTTTCCTTGATATGTGCTCCTAGGTGTAAAAATTGGGGACAGCCACAAACCTCAAAAAGTTTGAGGTTATGGCAGAAGCCTATTGAGCCAAATGTGTTACTTAATGTTTTAGTCTTGGCTTGCATTTCATCTCTCTTTCATTGCATTTTTTATTGGTTTTAGGACTGTTATATTTCTTCTGTCATGACGTGTCATGTTGCTGAAGTGATCATCTTTTAATGCAAGTTTTATAACAGCCATAGATTTTCTTTTGATTTGAAGTGTTTTGGGGCATTTACTTGACTTTTTAGACTTGGTAATCATCATTTATTGTCTTAAAACACATCACACAAATCTGGAAACTGCTTTGTTTAACCACCTTGTCTTTACCTTGAGGCTTGAACCTTCATCTAGTTGATGGTATAATTTGGTAACCAAGATAGGAGGCCATAGACTTGATCTATTCTTGCTATAGGATTCCTTGAGGTTGTTAGGGAAGCCTCCCTTGTGTTGGATCTCAATCCTTCACTAAAACAAGGGAGTAATTGCTAAGGTGATAATGGCAAATACTTCCATATGTTACACTTGTCTTGCATTTTGTGAAGGCTTTGCACAAATGCTAGATTGGGTGATAACATGCTTAAAACCAATTTATAAAATTTGCAGACTAAGACTAAATGCAGGAAACAATGCTAAAGGAATTCAATCATAAACACTATAACAAAAGAGAGAGTTTTTTACCCTAGAAACACAAAAGGGAAAACCAACAAATTAATGGCTTCAACTACTCTTTATTAATCAAGGATTTACATGCAAGGGGCCACACTCTTACCGAGTTTTATTAGTCTCCTTCTCCATTCTTGGAGACATTCCGCTAGCATTTTATGTTTCACCCATTTGGCATATGGAAAAATCCTCTACTTCTGCTGCTATCTCCATCTTCCTATGAACTAGCATCCATTGGTTTGATGCTCTGGGCCATGCTCTCCATGAGATTGTTCTGTGCCCATTTAGAGCTCTTGGGTATTCATGCTCCAGATGTGGGCAGACTTGTTAACTAAGCCTTGGTCCTCGCCATCTTCAAAACTGTTCTCTGTGTGTGGAGTCTAGTGTATGGAGCTCATGCAATTAACAGCCATTGGCTCCCTTGCAATCAACTCCTCCAATCAGCAATCTGCCTCTTCCATTAGCTCCCCATCAACTCCCTTTTCCTTCAACATCAGCTTACCTCTTTATTGCCCTCTCTCCAACAATTCATCTTCCACATGGAAGGAAAGAGTCTAGCATCCATTACAACTGTCGGCACTTACCCTGCTGCAAAGTGCTTTTCTATGCTATTGCAGAGTGCGGGGTACAAAAATCTTTGTAGTTCCCCCTTTCCTCCACGTATCTTTTTCCTTAGCCATTTTGGACTTTTCCAAGGCAAGCAAAAGGACTTCAAGTAAGATTTGGATGGAGGCTTTAAAGCCATTAAACCTGTAGCCATGGTGACTTTTGCATGTTGAACTCAATGTTCTACCGGAGTAAAACTGAATCCAATGCCTAAACCATTTCAGATCAATTGCTTAGCTTGAAGAAGACTTGGAGCTTATATTGATGTACTCTTGATATTCCATTGTAACATTGTCTAGTGGTCTTGGTGCTTGTGTGATGCAAGAGAAGAAGAGCTAGGGTTTGTGGGATGCAAACCCTAGGATACAAGAAACTTTGAAGGCTGGTGCTAGGATTTGTCTTACAGCCTTTGGACTTGTTTGATGCAAGAACACCAAGGGTTTGAATATTGTACACCCTAGAGTAAGACATGAGTGCTAGAGGAGTGAAGAAGACTGAGAGCTTGTATGCTGCAAGCTTGGAGAATCTCCTTGAAGACTTGTGTGATGCAAATGGGAGATCAAGGGTGGACTTGTTGGTGTTGATGCTAGCTTGTTATCAAGCCCTTGGAGTGGCTAGGTGTAGCTTGGTGTGATGCCTTGCTAGGCTGTGATTGCTGGTTAGGGTTTGTTGTTAATGGTGAATGCCCTAGCTAGGGTTTGGATGCAATTGTAGTGTCCTAGCTTGTGATAAGAGGATAGGACATCTTGTACCAGCTTGTGAAGAGTTGATGGTATGTACTATTGTAATATGAAGTGTATTTTGCCTGTCCAAATATTGTGCATTGCAGATCTGAAAATCAGACTTATGCTTCTCATGTTAGTCAGTAGTTTCTAGGGCTGTTTGGTATATTGATTTATCAGGAACAGTTAGAAGAATAGTTAAAGTGATTTAACAAACTAAGAAGGAACTAAAGGGGCATATTTAGGGCGATAATAAATCTGCTGTTATAAGGTATTTTCCAGATCTGATTTGTGAAGGGGATAGAACCCTTAGGGATGTGAATATTCTCCCCTTGAAGTGTGTTTTTTCCGTGTTTGTTTTCTTGGGTTGCCTAGTGCTTTGTTTCTGCTGTTATAAGGTATTTTCCAGACCTGATTTGCGAAGGGGATAGAGCCCTTAGGGCTGTGAATATTCTCCCCTTGAAGTGTAATGTTTCTTGAGCTGCCTAGTGCTTTTGGTTGGACAGAAGAAAAACATATCCTGCTGTAATTAATATTTCAGATTCAGCCATAAGGCTGAAACTTCATAGGAAACAGATCCAGAGAACCTCAAGTATTGAGGTGAAATTTGTTGCGTATCTGTTATATTCTTTGCATGGTTAGCCCCATGTGGGGGGTCAGAAGGGGGTGGCAGCCCCTCCTGTCCAAGGGGGGTCACAGGGGGAACTGGTAGGCCCCCCCTTCCCTCCGCCCCTGAAAAAGAAATTTTGGGCAGTTTTTTGGTCCGTTTTGGTTAGTTTTGGCACATGGTTTTCTAGCCCATGATTTTCTAATTCTGGTTAACAAATCAAGGTTGTAATCTAATCCAATTCAATGGATTAAAGTTTTGGATGCCGCGGAATCATATATATTGTATTTGTAAATGGTGAAGTTAATACAATGAGAGTTAGAGGTGCAGCTCTAAACATTTGCTGGTTTTCCTGGTTAAGGGTTTCCAGGATAGATTTGAGTACTATGTGTGAATGTTATTGTTTTCTTTCTATTTTATAAAAAATATGTGTGCATTGCTATACTGTAAAGGTTTAAAACATACAAAATTTATGAATTTGCATTAAGCAAGGATTCTCGAAATTTCCACATCTGACATGCGGACAACGAGTGTCCAAGCGTCCGACACGTTGGACATGAGACAGGCAAGACTGGGAGGGCATGTCACATTTCACAAGTTGAAACCCTCTAATGGTCTACCAAATCATGGTCAAGCTTTTAAAGACAAAGGCCATCATCAGAGCAAGCATGAATAGGTGTATGTAATGTCTTGGTTCAACCATTGAAGTTGCCCAGAGCTATGATATCTCCCAAAGAAGAATACTCAGTAAAGTCCAGATAAAGGTCCAGGAAAGGATCACCATCCAAGTGAACTCCAAAGCTCAAAAAGTGTGGGGAAGAAACAAACTGCAAAATAAGTGTCAAGGGAACAGGGGGGTGATCCTCCACAAACTCAAACCCATATATATCTAGAATATTCATCGAAAGTTACCACTGCCACTGTAGTTTGGTTAGTATCACAGACAACGCAAGCAACACCCCTACAGCCCCAAACTCCACCCAATTGCCGAGTCTCTTGTCTGAAGGCAGCTGGCATCCAGTGATAACCAGTCACTCGAGGGAGTCTCCTGACCTCACTCTCATGAATCAAAGTAAGAAGAAAAAGGTCTCTAGAAGCGAATATATACTAGAAAGCACACGTGGAAGACCAAATGGAGTCATTGCAATTCCAAGAAGCAATGGAGATGGATGAAGCATCCCCCTCCCTTTGCCTGATGGGTGAAGAACAAATGGAGAGAAAATTGAACAGAAAAACAAAGGATCAATTATGAAGAGATACAGGGGTCAATTTAGAATTTTGAAAAGAATATATGGATGGAACAATATCAACAACATTAAGTGTCTAAAATGGTATTGAAAAATGCAACAGCTAGAGTAAGGGAAAAAATAAATAGAAAACAAAAAACATGTTGACAGAAAGAAATGCATAGTAAAAGGATGCACAGAAAACTACTACAGTGAAACAGAGATCAACAATGTAATGATTGATGGCGAAAGCACTGTAAATACAACGGCAGATTAAGTCATCAAACACGACCAAATGGAGGGATGGGACAAATTGAAAACAGATCAGGAGTAATTAGGAAGATGGTGACAGACAGAAACTGATAACAAACTGCAAAAGGATGATATTCATGCAAGACTATAACCAGTGTAGCAATACTTCCACTAGATAATACCGTTTCATCATAAATCTGGAATTTTATAACTGACAAAAAACATCTTCCCATGGAAGTATATGAAGAGAAATGAGTATTACTATATATACCTTTGGAGAATAATCCTTATCTATCAGGCGTGCTCTAACACCCTGCACAGACATGTCCAACAAGTTTACCAAAGGTTCTTTCCACCACCTAATTGGAAAACACAACCTCTTCACCTGATGCCAAACTTTATTAAATTCATGTGGGGCATACCTCAAAGAAATCACCAGAAATTTTATTTGAAAGTGCATGACAAGTTGTTCTATACTCGCGAACCAAGCATTCATTAAGAGATTGAAACCTGCCTTCACGAATCTGTTCCAGAAGTGCTCAGATGAAAATGTTTAATGCACGAGTCTTTACAAAACAAACACAATCAGATCAGATAGGAACATGAACATACTGATTTCAAAGTGACTTTTAAACTTAGTGGAGAAGCTCCTTTCAGTTTCCCAATAGTCTTCATGTACCATTCATCATTTTGACCAGATGCTTCCGCTTCCTGAAGAGATTACACATCACTAGCCTTCAGATTATATCTTTACCAAGTAAATAATGAATTTAACAAAAACTGACAAAAATGATATGCTGAATCAAGTTGATAGATCCTCAGCTGGATGATTAATTTGCAAAAATATATTGTCCTTTGGAAATTGAGGTTATGTTCCAGCAGAACCCAGAAGCTTGGCATTCACAGAATCTCCAGAATGAATAATCATTGGCCAAAATCCTCCCTCAAAAAGCAATTTAAGTGGTGACAAAATATGAACACAAACATGAAACTTACCAAAGCACATAAAATATCCTCAACAGTCTCCTCTGAGAAACACCGATCAATAGCATCCATTCTGTAAAGTACAGTTTCAGTCAAGAAGCCAAAAATATTAATCTCAGAAATATATCATCATTTCATGAAAGAAAAACGTTGACCATTAGAACTTTATAACTTTAAGCCACTGTCCCCATGGATAAGACCAAGAATTGAAAGCCATTGCACATCTTAAGCTTGAAGCTTGGCCAAAATTTAGATTCAAAGGCCTGTGGATCTTGTGTTCATGGGCTCTTGATATGCAACATGCATAGAGTAGGTAAGCTGTGTGTAGTTTGAATTAAGGATTTAGCAGAATATTTAACAGTCACAAAAAGGAAAAATAAAATAAACAAAATCATTGGGGAACATAGCACACTTTTAAAACATTCTAAGAGTGTAGATTTGATGAACACCAGTGCCATCTACTATACAATCTAGAAACAACTAAAAAAAATAACCGAATATAGAGTATGCTTTAAAGTTTAAACAATACATATATGCGAAACAACTACAACTGAAAAAAATCAACATATGAAATGAACTGTGACTAATTTTTCAACAGCTGGAATCCTTACTATATTTATTTTTAATCCAAAGCCACACAAGTTGGACTTGGCAATGACTCAGCAAACCTAAAATGGAGAGTCAATTCAGTGACTTGGCAAAATACTAGTGAATAACTTGGTTTACTAAGAAATATAGAAAACTCAAACTTTATTCTTCCAAGTATTGTTTAGGCTCCAAATCATCACAAATACTCTAAAACCCTCGAAAAAACCTCATTCAAATGGAATCCAAACAGTTTAACATCAGAAAAACCCTCTTCTCCGCAAAAATAGTAACCAAAATGACAGAAAATTGCCAAAACAAAGTGTGTCAATGTATATTTCCCTGGGCCAAGTCTTCCTCTACGGACTCGTGAGTATATGAAGACTTGTCAAGGTTTGGTCAAACTGGCTGAGTTTTAACCAAAATGTCAACTCAGCCCACCAAGCTAGCAAGACAAGTTGACTTACCGACTACTCGCTATAATCTAAAAGTTCTGTTACAGAGTTCTAATCTATTGTTAATCATCAGTGGTGCAGTTGGGGGCATAATGGACCCAGTCAGCCAACCTTCTCACGAGACAGCAACAACAAAAGAAGAAATGCCTTACACTATCTCAGATGATTATCAAACATTCAAACAGCACAAGGCCCAGATTGCAACTGCAGGAGAATAGGTCTACTCATTCTGATTACTTGGTAAACAAAATACATGTACAAAATTCAATCTGCTCATCAACACTCTAATCTAGTCTCTACTCACAAATGACAAACCAACAATTTGGATTTATTGGCTAACTGATCATAATGGTTGCCATCTCTTTTGTTCTGCTCCGATTGATTGTTCAACACGTCCTACAACTCTTCCTTGCATCCATGTCACTTCAGATTCCTCTTTCATCGCTTCATATTCCTCTAAGGCCTCAGTATGTGCCAGTCAATTCTTCTTCCATCAACGACATATGAGCTTCCCTTGGTGCGCATTCTTACAATGAGTGCTTGTCGCACTTCTCACTAGCACCATCCTCTGCACTCTGGCCTACCTTTCGCGCTCTTTTCACTTCTACCCCTTGTTGAGATCATAAGAAGACAATGGATCTATAATGATCTCTCAACAAACCCTAATCAAATCATCAAACTAACAGATTTATAACAGCACTTAATATAGACCAGCGTAGATCCATCTTAAACCCGGATCTATCAAGCACCGAGAGGGATCAAATTTCTTAAGGTGTAAATTTTTTTATTATCATTTAATATGAAGGAATTAATATTTTAGATGTTGTCATATACATATGTAAGTAGTATATATATGTGTAATATGTAATGGTGTGTGTAATTGTTTTTTTAATTGAGCTGACTTTATTTTTGTTATTGTTATTTTTCTTTTTTTTAATTGAGCCAACTTTAATTTTTTTAATGTAACGTTATCTATAACCTAACGCTAACATGACAACATCTCCCCCATACTGGGTTGTAGAGCACCTCGCTACTCTTGGTGCAATCACAAGAAGGATGTTCACATACCATTTCTTCATCCAAGAGAGATCAACCATAAGCAAGAACAATCAACCAAACAAACAGATTGAAATACCACAAGTAGTGCAAACTCTTTAGGAGCGCCCTTAGGAAAAGAATGAATGAATTCACTTGAATGAGATGATATTGTTACCCCCAAACCCAGGGGTAACTAAGGAGATCATGTCTCAAGGCCCACGAGTTGTAGACATGGAGTGTCGAGAGTCAGATGGACAGAGCATAGCCCTAGAGGGGCCCTTCTTTCCATTGATGCATCCAACACATCACCAGCAGCAACATCCCCCACATCAGCCTGGTTGCCACAAGGAAGTGGATCTTGCTCCATGAGGTAATGAGTCCAGGTATCATGGTACGTATCACAACAATACTTAAAGCATTTGAACATATTGCAAAGGATCTTCTTGATTTCGAACCATTTGCCTGGTATTTATGCTCTTTGCCTTATTCAAACCTGAGGGGGGTGTCATTGTGTCCTAGTAAGTTGGTTTCCCTCAAGCATAGGTTGCTACTGGGTGGTTCCTTGAAAAGTCATCGTTCGTTCCCTACCATACTTGTCACTTTCCATACTTCTTTCCCTCCATCTCCCTAGCCTTTTGGGATCTTCGAATGTATTGACCCAAGAAGGGATTGTACCTTACCTCATGGGAAGAAGGGGTTGAAGGCCCAGAGGGTAAAAGTAGCAGGCAAAATATAAAAGCCGATCATAAAACCTTTGAGATGCTTCACCCAGGGATCCCCGAGAATGCAATGAAATGCTTCTCTGTAAGAAATGGGGGACCCACAAAATGAAGGATAATGAATACTCAAGGTGTTTGTTGGGGGATAGGAGGTCTAATCACGAGCCAACCTATCATGATCATAAGAATTTAGCGGTATGGCATTACCATCATCTGGTCACCAAGCCAGGGTAGTGGCTCTCAGTTGCATCACTGAGCGAAAGGGGGTCTCATCACAAGCCAGCCTTCTCATTT
>JZKD02S1367817.1:143047-162695 GCA_000966675.3 Picea glauca
CTGGGCCAACTTCTTCTTCTGGGCATTAATAAATTCAATATAAATATATTTGTTCAGCCGACAATCTGTCTAGGGTTTCTTTCAATTCTTTGCTTCCTTCCGAAGGATTCTAGTCTCGTCATAGGTCATCATAGAGGTTCATACCTCCCGAAGCTACCATAATATTAACACTTTGTGCATTCATTCATGGTTTGAAGAAGGCGTCCACCTTGGAGGAAGCCACACGTGCTTCTAAGGAGGATTTTGTTGCATATTGTTGAGGACTTATTGTTGATGTAGTTTCTTTGGTCAAACCCTAATGCATCCCACCTTTTGGGGCCTTGGTTCACACATGGGAGACTTCTCTTGAAGGGTTGTGGAGTGGATAATCTATTTCTTTCATGAAGGTTATCACCTGGTCAAACCCTCATCTAAAGGAGGCTCCCTACCTTTTAACTCTATTCTTGGAGATGGTTGCTAACTAACTCCATTATTTTACTATCGTTTGACTTGTCTCATGGAGTTAGTTACTTGAGAGCTTTATTGTATTGTTTTTCTTGGATATTTTATTGTATCTTCTTGGAGGAAAATGTGGATCTCAACAACTCATTGCTACTTTTAGTAAGGGAGGTTGTAGAGAGGGTTATTTTATTGTTATTCCTTGGAGGACTAATGGATCTAGGAAAACAATTCATATTTTATTGTTGACGAAGATAGAACTCACACTATATAAGAGTTTGCTCTCTTCATTATTTCTCATGGTTGGATTTGGGGAGAAATCCCTTAGAGCTTAGTTGAATATCTTTTTGATGCTTTTGGAGGATCAATGAAATGCTTTGTGGATGAGGATGTCTTGTAAATCTTAATGCTCTCTCATATTGTTGGAGTTTATCTTGACAAATGTCTATGGAATCATGAATTCGACAAATATATTCATTTTCCCTTTATGTTATCAGTGGAGTATTATTTATGATTGTGTGTCTCTCTACTTTTCAATGAATGCACATGCATATTATTCCCGATAATCATAATCTCCATAATCTACATAAGTGTAGGAGTTTATTTACTTTTGTGATCTCTCTAGTTACATTTCTACAGTTTGAGATAGCAAGGAAAGAGTTAGTGTTGCTTGAATATTTCAGCCTTGTTATCCTCTTTCCATCATAAGAACTACCTCCCATTTGAGCCTTGATTTGACCCCATTGCCCAATGAAAAGGCACTAGTCTCCAGTCCTTCCATCCACTTATTTTATTCAATCCATAAAAAAAATTGTTTTGCTAGAACTTTCTATTCACTTCACCTTGGTCCTTATTGCATAAGTTCTAGTAATAATGTCCTAGGGAAGCCCCCCTTGAGTCAAAGGAGAGTCAGCCTAAAGTACACAAGAGGGTTGGTGAGGTGACAGTGGCCTCCGTCTTAGTTACACCAAAGCCTTGCTTGACATTTAGGACTTTCTCTCAAGAAGTTAGGGTTTTGGCTGTAACAGGGAATAACTTGTCAAGTCAAAGAAAACAAGGTTGCGTGAACCCTAGTTGTTTTACTCTGTCTTGTGTTTACATTTAGCAATTGTCCTTTCATCTCATCAGCATGTGACAGCCCTTACAAATCATGCCTTCCCATTGATAAGGTCTTATTGACTGTGACATGGTTCATATCATAGTTACCAAAACTGGACCGGTTGTTGAACCGGTCGACCCAAAAAACCTGAACCGAACCGGAACCGAAAAAAAAACAGATCAAAAAACCGGTCACTAAAAATACATAAAATATTCAAATTTTGAAAAAAAAATACATATTCATGTGCATCCATGTGAATCCAAACCATTATAGAAAAAATTGCAAAGCTTCTCATATATATATAACAAGTAACATTGTATAAAACCAAAATAGCACTAACAGTAAGTGCACTCCATAGTCATATGAATATCTGAATCAAAATACATCATCAAAAAGGCTCTAAATGGCCTATAAAGTCCAAAAATAACTCTAGAGTCTAGGCTAGAGGCTAGAGAGTAGAGACTACACAATCTAATAGTCAGAATCTGCATACTGAAACTCAGACTCAGAGGACTCAGACTCGGACTAAGACTCAGACTCAGAGTCATCATCTACATCCTCAACATGCATGAGTAGACTCAACAGGGGAATTTCGAGCCTGGCTTGATTCCCCTGGTCTAGAAGGCAAAGATACAGTTGCAACATCAATGCACACATTCTCTTGATGTGGTCGGGGATCCAAATCCATCCAGGAAAGGTCTTCATTGTCAAAAGCTATTGGCCGAGTCTCTTTCTTTTTTTATTTTTATTTTTAAATTTGCAAATCCCCTCACTTTTCCGGTCGTACGGTGGCTATACGAAACTGGCCGGTTTGAGTGAAAAAACCAAAAAAAAAAAACCGGAAATAACCAGTTCCGTACAGAACCGGTCAAAAGTGGTTTGAATGTCCGATTTGAACCGGTAAAGCCCTGTGAACCGGTTGAACCGGCCGGTTTTACCGGTTCTGGTAACACTGGTTCATATAGAACCTAAAAAAGTTTACTTATTGTCTATGAAGCTAAAACTACAACAAAAAGTCAATGAAATTCCAAAGACGCATGTATTTCATCTATGTTGCTCCAACATAGCTCCACTGGCCTCTTTGGCCCTATACAAGGCCTTGTATATATAACCCATGGGGTGTTTCTTCCCCATCTACCATCCTCAAGACCTTGAAACTTGAATCACTTCTTGAGCATCCCTCCAAAAAACAGCATTGAAAACAAGTGTTGCAACCTCAATGCCATATGTTGAATCACTATAGTTTGATATAGCCCACTACTCACACAAACATTCTCTTCAAGTTCATCTCAAAATTACACCTAGGTTGCAACAAGATGAAATTTCTAGCAAATCGGGTGATGGTAAAAAAAACTCCTTGTCCTTTGTAAAAGTCTTCATGAAGTTGAGGACCCATGCATGAGTGTATATGTCTCTCATTATAGTTTGGCCTCATCCAAAGCAAATTTGACCAAAGTAAGTTTTCTCATTTCCTCTAAGATGGCATCTAGACAATGGGTTGCAAGAGGCCACATAGCTTGATCCATTGTCTAAAATGATTTGAATTTATTCCTCCCCTGTGTCCAACATAACCAACTCTAGGAGGTCACAACATAATTGCCATTCTTTACATGGTTCGAAGCAACAAAAAATTTTAAAAAACATTGTTCCCTAGGGCCAAGAGAAAAGCAAATCAATAATGTTGTATTTTTCCAATCACTCCACCCATAAACATAATGGTGTGAGTTGTCTTCTTCCTAAAGAGCAATGCTTAGTGAGGATTTTGTCCACATCCTAGACAACCTCTAGTAAAATCGTACCCCAAAGAGTTTTAGAACTAGAGCCATTATGGGGATCTAGCAACATTAAAAGGCACGTTTGGATAAAGCCAAACTTTCCTTATAGCTTTCTTAGCTTGCTCATCGACAGATTTCATGCATGTCATGCTCTCTAGGCTATGCAAATATGCAACTGTAACAAAAATCTATATATAGAACCACCACTAGTATTAGGAGAGGCTATTGGTGGAAACTAAAAGTGAAAAGGACCCATACAAGTCTCAAAAGTAGTGGTTTCAATAACAGGATGTGGACTAGAAGTAGAAGAACAACCTTGGCCAATTTCACCCCTCAAATTTTGCATCTTTTGTTTTGCAACTTCAATGGCATCTAGATTGGTAGTTGCTTCATGTTGAACATTTGTAGGCACATTTGGGAATGCTTTTACATCATGCAAAGATCTTTCTGCCAATTGTTCTTCAAATAGTTTCTTCCCCCATTTGTAGGTTTGTTGCAAAAATTGTACTGCACCATACCCCCCAAACTCTTTAAAATAATCCCAAGTACCTATCTCTTACCATTTTCAAAGAAACTTTTGGCCCTTTGTGAGAGTTTTGTATGGCAAAGATAGGTCGACTTGAACCACAAATTTTGCAAGCCCATCACTTTAGATTCTAGAACATCAAAAATTTCTAATTCTAAAAATCAGTGACCCAAACTTTTGCCCTTCCACGGAGTAAAATTCCTCAAAAATAGTCCAAATTCAATTTTATGCATGGCCAACTAAGTATCTCTATAACTTGTCTAACTTAGCAACTCTTGACAAACCAGCCAGGTACTCAATATGTTTGTTCTAACTCAATGAGACTTGATCAAACTCGTTCATTATTGGCCAGTTTGGCCATCGATAACCAATTTAATTTACAAGTAAACTCAACACGTTTTTTAGTTCGCGACAAATACTTGAAAGACTTTGTGAGCCCTATAACAAAGGTGTAATATGTATCTGTATGTGGAGTTAGTAGTATTGATGGAGTCAACAATATTGATAATATCAATGGATAAAATCTTCTAGATGGTTGGATCTTGTTATCATTGTGTATGAACTTCTTGAAAGTTCATCTTGATTGATCCAGCATTGATGATTCGTGGATACATTAGTTGTGGATTCGGCATCGAACGTTCACAGATACATTTATTAATTCCACATCGATAGTTTGTGAGTTCTTTAGCCAAACATAGCACATGGTCACAGATCTTCATTCTCAAAGTTTAAGATTGAGCAGGTCTCTTACATGAGATGTTCAAAGTAGCTTTCTTCAAATATCCATGCACACATACCATTACAGAACTTGACATTTTCTTGAGTTCAATAGGTTTCCCATGCTTGTTTATGACAAGCAATACATTCCACCTACATGGGAAAGAGAAATCTTCAAAAGGGTAATTCAGATTTTACAAGATTTTGTTATTTCGAGACAATTTATATTTTTAGAAAGTTCATATTTTGGGAAACTAATGCATTTTTCGATACCCTTTATGGAGGACATGCGTGCCAATTTTGGTGATAACCAAAGATCACAAAAAATTGGGTCAAAATTAGGGTTTATATTTTTTTTTAAATCCTCTATATAGGAATCATGGAGAAGAAACCTAAAATTTTCATGTGATTCCAAGAAAGTCATAAATTAGGTCAAAATCAGGGTTTTTGTTAGTTCTAAAAATATCATGTACCCCAAAATTACCCTTCTAGTAGTGGAGATGAGTTTCAATGCTCAGAAGATTCCAAGCACTTTGATATTTTTTGATGCAATCTATTTTTAGCAATGGAGATGAGCACCCTAATCTATTTTTGGAATGTGCTTTTTCGTGATCTTATCTTGTATTTTGACCTAGATGAAGTGCACCCTACTTGTTGATCAAAGACACATTATTTTGAGCTTAAGAAAGGTGTGTGCCCCATTGAGAGGTTTCTTGGAGGATGAGGTTACTTGCTTTTCAAGTACCTGTGGTATATCATCTATTCTTGGCTAGTGTGTCTCACTTGAGATGTTTATCTTTGGCTTGACTTGTACATCAAGCTTTCCCAAGGTTGACTTGCATTTCATGTAGATTAGATAATATATAATAAGATAAGTTTATTAATGTCCAACAAACGACATTAATAAACTCCAAGAATGGTTCTAATCTAGGATGTTGTTTTTGATAACTTGTTCTTCAATAGAATATATCTATTCAAAGAAGGAGGGTGCCCACTTGGAAAGTTCTATGAATTATTTATTTCAATCCAAAGAGAAGGCATTGGATAAACTCCATCTACATGCCATATTATGATATTCCCCCAAGAGTTCATAATTGAAGCCTCAAATCATTCAAGGAGACCCCCCTCAAGTTAGCATGCATCAACTCAGAAATGAGAGGAAGTTAAATCAGTGACACGAACCTACTTCCTATAGTTATCCAGACACCATTGGGTTCTTTCAACAAAGGTATTTATGAGTGATAACATATCCTATTATATTATATCTACAAACATTTCAAGGAGTGCAAATCAGCAAATGCGCTCTGAACGTCAACATGGTTGCAATGCAAGCATGAGGTTGTGTTGTGACACAAACCAAGAAATATGTATCATACTCGACATAAGGTTGCCAACTCTACATATACAAAAATTGATACATTTTTTTCATCTATTAAGAAATAAATCACATTGGGATAGTAACAAAAAGGTGAGAAATTTTTGAAAAAAGAGAAAATGATCCACTGATACTTCCAGTCAAGAAAAAGAAAGGAGAGAGATGGAATATGTTGCCCATGGAAATGAGATATGTTGAATATCATGGAATCATAACAAAATAGCATAAATGTGAGCATTTCTACATCCATTTTCTTCACCAAAGGAGCAGGTCCCTTTATCATCAAATTATAATAGCATTGACAAGAGAATGATATGGTCCGTGTCAATTGGGTCTAGCTTGGGTGATTAACATGGTTAATAAGATAAGTCTTCATCCTCCCCGCTGAGGTTCAAATCTCGCTTGTGACATTTTTTCCCCTCGTGGGTGGAAGGGTGTTCGAATAGAACCAACAATCTCACTCTCAATATGTTCCAAACATTTTGAAGCTCACGGGATTAGCTTAACTAGTTTCCCAATGTTGTTGGGTATTTGGCATGTTTCAAACCAATAAGTGCCTAGTTCAAATCCCCTTAGGTAAGGTGCAATAGTCTATGCCAAGGGGTTTACTAGGGATGCCATCCGCAAATGTGGGTAAGTACCCCTTGGGTTTCCTCGCAAGGTTTTCCTTAGAAAAAAAATGATATCACTCATGAATAAAAGGAGTTTGAATGGCATCAAACCAAATGTGACATCTAGATTCTATTTTATATCTACATATTAAGCTGAAAGATTGCATGCCTAATTCAATGTCGTGTGCAAGAGATCCACAAAAAGAAATCAAACAAATGAAGTATGTAAAATATCTAAGAAGGTAGAGAAATTTGTTCACTAATACCCATCTTTTGAGTCCTAGTAGATAGCGATTTCAAGTGAACACTTTTTTCGAGCCACTAATAACAAGGGCCAAGACATTTTGCCAATACTATTATTACCTCCCAAACCTGCACTTCAAATTTTACATAGTCCCTTAACCAAGTGCAACCCTAGGGGAACTTAAGAAGGTTGCCCATTGTCACCTCAAAATCTATTCCTCTCACTTTAGGCCGATTCTTTTATGGCACAAGAGGGGAAACCCTAGAAAAGATTGTTTTAATATCTTCATTAGAATAAATGGGATGGTGGATTAGATTTTACCAAGACAAGAGCATATCCAATTGGGTGATGGTGTCAAGATCATTGAACAAGAAGGCTTGAATATGGTAGAGAAAACATAATAAAGCCATCATTGATGTGCCATAATTAGTCCAAAACAAATTTTCAGATTTTGGAAGAATAAGTGAGATCCCTTAGCCAAGATGCACCATCACAACCATGAACTTACAGCTCAAAATAGCACGCAACCAATAAATAAAGAAGGAACAATGATAACATGAAACCCTAAATGAAGTAGACAAATTAGCATAGCCTTCTTAATGAATGAACAACCAACAATACATCATTTCTTCAAATCTAATTTCACCACAAGATTAAGAAAACCAAGCAGGTCTCACCTAACTTCCTCCCTAGCTAGGGCAGCCCACAAAATGACGTAAAACAGCCCTAACCAGAAAATTATAGCAGCAAAAATCCTTCAATAATTCAAGGTTACATCAAGGATTAGGAAGAGTTTACAACCGCTGCCCTAATCTATTCTTATCTGACAAATTTTCCCTTCTCCAAAGATGATTTCAATAGCAAAAAAACCATGGCAATCCTTGCAAAAACCTTAATCATCCATGAAAAGAATAGAGAGATGGAAAAACCTCACATTGCACCCATCCTTCTTCCAATCCTCCCAAAGAAGAGAGGATGAGCTAGGAGAGATTTCCTCTAATTGCACACTACGCTCAATGAAGAGCTCATGTGTCCCAGGATCCAAGAGCCAATATCCTTTGACACCATCGGGGTAACCAACAAAGATGCAAGGCCGACTCTAAGGTTTTAAGGCCTTGCGCTTCTCCAAAGGAATGTGTGCCCAAGCTGGGGAGCCAAAAACTTTGAAGTGTCGCACAACAAGTTTCCTGCCACACCAAGATTCAAAGGGAGTGACACCCTTCAATGCCTTATGTGGAACTTTGTTCTGAATGTGAGCAGCATAGTTGATAACTTCTGCCCAATACTCAGGGGCAAGGGAGCGTCCATGGATCATGCAGCTAGCCATCTCTTTCAGGGACCTATTTTTCCTCTCTGCCACACTGTTTTGCTGAGGTGTATAGGCAATAGTATGCTGAAGATCCATCCCTTCAAGAGTGCAAAATTGTTCAAAGTGATGATTCACATATTCTCTGTCATTGTCTATGCGGAGAATTTTGATGCACTTCCCAAATTGTTTCTCGGTGCGAGCCTTGAACTCCTAGAATCTATCAAAAGCTTCTGCTTTCTGTAGAAGAAAGTAGACCCAATTGTATCCAGAAAAGTCATCAATAAAAGTGAGCAAGTAGCAAGCCTTGCTGAAAGACAAGGATGGAAATGGACCTGCCACATCACTGGGAACCAGCTCAAGGACTTTTGAAGCCCTCCAAGCCTTCCCTTTGTCGAACTTGTTCTCAGGATGCTTTCCCAAGGCACAACCCGAAAAAACTCCATCTGAGAAACTGATCCAAGGAAGACATGTGACCATATCTTACGTGTTGAGTTGTTGAAGATAGCAGAAGTTGAGATGACCAAACCACTCATGCCATAGCTTGTTCACAAAATCTGAATGGGTTAGCAAAGAAGTAGAATGAGAATCAAGTACAAAATGAGAGAAAGCACACAGGCGGGACTCATGATCAGCCTTACCAACTGCAAGAAGTGCATTGTCTTCACGATCCATGATGGCGACGAAATCTAGAGTGAACTCAACTTTTCTTCCATTCTAGGTAATCTGATAGACAGAGAGAAGGTTGGCTAACAGATTAGGCACACAGAGGACATCCTTCCCGATGACATGAGAGTCATCCCCAATGAGAATGTGGGGCACCGAACATGGCTCCAACAAAGACAATTGTTCTCGGATAAAACCCATGTGATGTGATGCACCCAAGTCAAGAATCTACTGCTAAGAAGAATCTACAATAGCAAAAAGTGCAGTTGCTTTCGCTTTGCCTGATTTGGAAAAAGGAGTAGAGGATTGTTGTGAAGAAGGAAGATCAATATTGTTCTTTTTCAGAATATGCTTCAGCTCATCGATCTGCTTCTTATGACAAGAATGTTCCTCATGACCAACCTTCTTGCAGTGACTACAAGTTGGCCTATCATTCTTCTGAGAATCCCCCTTTGAAAAAGAGGTGTTGGAGTCTGCTTTTGGGGCAGATGATGATTGTGCCTGATCTTTTTGTGACTTCTTCTTGTACTTCTTTTGTTTCTTATTAGTTTTGCATGACTCTTTCGGTCCCTTCGGTTGACTAGCCAACAAAGCATGAGACTGAGATGGCTTAAGGAGACACATGGAAAGAAGCTTCCCCTACTCATGCATTAACATTTATGAAAAAGAAGCAAAAGAAGGCATTGTATATGTTGATCCCATAGTCAACATATGAGTGTGAAAGCTAGAAACAAATGCAGTGCATTTTCAGATCCAAGTTTAGAGAGAGTAGTTAAGACAAGTTGTATGGAGAGTAGTTAAGACAAATTGTATGTTCTTTTTCTCTACGCCACATGATTTACATTGGGCTCTTAGGTCATTAACATTTGTTACATAATCCTGGATGTTGTCAAAAGACTTAGGATCAAGACTCATTAG
The DNA here is from genome assembly GCA_000966675.3 of Picea glauca. NCBI lineage: Eukaryota > Viridiplantae > Streptophyta > Pinopsida > Pinales > Pinaceae > Picea > Picea glauca. The sequence goes on from JZKD02S1367817.1 coordinate 152,723, forward strand.
TTCATTGTCAAGTTGATATCCCATAACTTCATCGGTTGTCCCATGGAGAGTTTTTAATTTTCCCATGCATCAAGTGAATTTGTATATCCATCAAGTTGAAGCATTATATCAAGGGAAACTAGACTCCTAAGACAACCAAGAGATTTTGTTTGTTCTATCATCCAAAGTACCTTTTCCTTATCATCTATGGGTTCAGTTACCTTTTGTTCAACACAAGGTGTATATCCTTGTTGCATTAAGGAATTCCATGCATTTTGATGCCATGTGTTGTAGTTGTATGGTGTTAGCAATGGAAATCTAAAGTTACCCATTTGTGAAGGAAAAGAGAGCACAAGTAGAAAGAGATGCACAAGAACAAACACACCAAGACACCCCCCCTGAATCACTCAATCAAAGAGCCCCCCCCCCCAAGCAAAATGATTTGGCACTTTATATTTAGTGCGGTTACAATTGTCGCTAGCAAGAGAACACTAAGTGGACTTGACTTCAATGCCTTTACAAATCCTCAAAAAATGAGTATGTGTTAAAAGTACAATTTTGGCACAATATCAAGTGAAATAAACAACACCAATGTGAAGTACACGAAAAATTATGCACTTTCAAAAAAAAAATCACCTCGATCTGAGGTCATATGCAAAATATATGAGCCTTTGAAGTTCTCAAAAGGAGAACTATGTAGTGTCACCTGTGAGAATCTGCAAATTATGGAAAATCGGTGCACCAAAATCAAAAAATGTCTGCACCAGTAGGAGAGCATGAAAAATTCACCCAAATAAAAAAAAAATTGCTCAAGAAAAGAAAGTCGGAAGCCCGAGATATGAGCTTGCAAAGTTTGTCTTCAAAACCCAACCTGCCAACAGAGGGGGTGTAGGAAATTCAAAATACACCTTCCGCCAAATTTAGCGAAACTGCTGCCAAACTTAACGAAACCATTAACTGTAAAAACCTCCAGATAAATTAGCAAAACCACCAGATTTCGCAGAACTAACACCAAACTTAGCGAAACTGCCAACTATTATAGAAACCTCCAAATAAATTAGAGAAACTGCCACTAAACTTTGCAAAACCACCAAAACTCACCTTCCTCTAAATTTAGTGGAATTGTCGCCAAACCGAAGTGCAAGTTGGGGGCTCGTATGGCTCCCTGGGCAAAAAAATTTGCCTCTGAACAACTTTGCCCAAAATCGATGGATGGACAGTCGATCTCATGGTTTTCAGGCCTTTTGAGCGCAATGAAAAGGTCGAATTTGACCCAAAATGCTTCGAAACGGTGGCTTCCTGCTAAATATGGCAACTAATCTTCGACTTCAAACACTCACAAATCTAGCCTTCGGTGTCCAACTAGGATGAAACGAAAGGAAGATCTACCTATCTCAGCTGCTATGGACTCAATGTTGAGCTCAGAATGTCTCCAGGAAGCTCTGAAAAAACCTGCATCTGGAAAGTCAAAAAACTAGTGTTTTCTCCACGCTTTTTTGATTCTCCACATCATTCGAGGATGCACGAGAAGAGGATACTCATGTGCTTCGAAAAAAATAGCTCTCTCGGATTTCTAAAAAGATTGCTAACCCACAACTCACAACCTCTCTGATACCATGTAAGATTTGGATGAAAAGCCACCTAAGAATGCAAATGAATGAAGCAAAGCAAATCTAGAAATCAGAAATGAGCAAGAATAAATTGTATTCTACTCAAGAGAATGCAAAGCATACAATGAAAATGAGATGAGATGCTCATATGAAAGCGATGGGTGAATATTTATAGGATTTACCACCCAAGAGACTAAAAACACAACCAATATGGGATAAAGTGAAAAAGTCCGTAAGTAAACTTAACCTAGTGTGAAGAGAGCTAAAGTGGAGAACTAGATAAGTAAGAACTAGATATCTAAAGAACCCTATTCACACTAACACAAATCAACATCTTCCATATCATTATTTCTCTATTAGATGTTCTTTTTTTTTGTTCTAGGAGATGCCTTTGTCACTCCCAAATTGTACTTTTCTTTGTTGGATGAATTTTTCAGTCCCATTAACCTACCTTTGTGGTCATTTGTTGGACATTAATAAAATTATATTATCTTAACTTCAATTTTTTTGTTATGGAATCTACTATGGTCAACAAACACTAATCATTTTCAATTTTTGTTCAAGCATGCTCCAATTACATTCACAACCATAAGAACTACATCTTGGCTTAAAACATGCATAGCAAGGTTTTGTGCATCAAGTGCATCATTGCCTATTAAAAAATATCTCTATCCCAAACACCTACATAAATTACTACCTTGTGTTTTTCCTTGCTGATAAATAAATTACAGCACACAAAATAAAATATACTGGCTAGAAATAAAAACAACGGAAGCAAAACTAGAAACCAAACTTCACACATGCACACAAAAATTCTGCCCTTCAAATCAACTTTTCATTAATAATGACTCCAAGATTGGAAGGGCTCCCTTACTGGGAAATTAGCCCACTAAGGAAAAATACAAATTACAACAAACCTGGCAACTATGGCCCTGAAGAAACCCTTTGCCCGATCTACCTAGATTTTCCTACTGGACACTCAAATCTACACTAGATCTACCTGGTGGTCCTCAAATTTGCAAGATTTGCTTGATGGTACCTCAGATCTACTAGATATGCTTGTTGATACCTCAGATTTGCACTAGATCTGTCCACTAGTACCTCATCTATGCACTAGATCTATCCACAGGTACCTCAGATCTGCTAGATTTTCCTGTTGGTACCTCAGATCTGCTAGATCTTCGTGTTGATACCTCAGATATACACAAGATCTGTACACTGGTACCTTAGATTTTCCTGCTGGTACCTTAGATCTGCACTAGATTTGTCTGTTGGTACCTCAGATCTGCACTAGATTTTTTCATTCATACCTCAAATCTGCTAGATCTGCCCGCTGGTACCTCATATATGCACTAGATTTGTCCATTGGTATCTCAGATCTGCCTATTGGTACCTCAGATATGCTAGATCTTCCTATTGGTACCTTAGATCTGCTAGATTTTCCTGCTAATACCTAAGATCTGCACTAGATCTATCCACTGGTACCTCAGATTTGCTAGATCTGCCTGCTAGTACCTCAAATCTACTAGATCTATCTGTTGGTACCTTATATATGCACTAGATTTGTCCACTAGTACCTTAGATCTACTAGATCTGCCCGCTGGTACCTCACATATGCACTAGATTTGTCCGACGATACCTCGGATCTACTAGATCTATCTGTCGGTACCTCAGAGATGCTCTCCAGAAATCTGTCCCTCGATGTCTGGTTGTTGAGTTTTCTTCTTCTTGCTGCACTACCTGCACTTTCCTCCTTTGGACTTGATCTCTAGATGAAAGTCCTTCTTCACCTTTGTTGATATCCCTTTGAATCACAGTCCTTCGTGACTCAAGCACTTGAACAAAAGTCATTTGCTCTTGTCCTTGATCCCCTTGAGTCACAATCCTTCATGACTCAAGCACTTGAGCAAAAGTCCTTCTTTGCTCTTCAAGTGGATATCTTTCTCCTTCACCTAGCCTTGATTTTATAATCTTGAGTTATGACCGAATCAAACATAACCCTAATCTACAAAGTGATTAACGGTTGAAATTAGATCTCACCTCACTTGAGATTAATGGCTAAGATTCTTTTAATTCATTAATGCTAATAACCTTAGCATTTCATTAAATTAAACTCACTTTAATTATAAAAACCAGTTTACTTTAATAATTCCCTTAATTAAAGTAAATTACTAAGGTTGAAGACTTTGGACGACTTCCACACGTCCAAACACTGAGACCTATGCGGAAGTACCTGTTCGATGCTACAAACATCAACACTGCCAAGGTCCTCCCACTGGACACCTAGTATAACAGAAAAACAAAAAATAATCAATAATCTAGAAGAGGCCCTCCATAACCTTTGAATCGACATTAAAGGTTGTCAAAGAGAAAAGGTCGGTAACATAGTCTATTAGGGACACCCCCCTATCTTTTTGGAATATGTGAGTATTTTTGTACTTTGTTACCTTTTTGTTTTCATACAAGAACAGAAACTCCAATGTCAAAGTCAATCTTTTCAAATTTTGCCAAAGATACTTATGAGGTTGAACCACACCTTCTTTCTTCTAGCCAGTTGCTACATGTCATAATGAATGACCAGCAACCTGTTCACACTGCTCTTGTCTCATCAAACTTCATCCTCCAGAACCCCAAACCAGACCACCACTACTTGCTCGAAAATAATGACATTCAACCTGCACCTACCATACATATAATCTGTTAATTATAGATATGCCCAAAAAAGTAGTCTTTCTCCAAAAAAGCAAAAAAGACTGATCATGAGGAGATGGAGTATCAGTCTATCTTCAAAACAGCAAAAAGCAGGCTAGACTGGTAATCTCACATGCAATTAAACACAGTCTCATCGAACTCGCTTTTTTACAAGCACCAAGAATATGTAATCATCTCTGATATGCAGGCCCCAGGTCTTCAGATATTGATAAAAGCAGACTGCCAAAAATAGTTGTTTTCTGAAATCTGGTGAAACGACTCTGGAAGGAGCCCAGATCAATGCCAACATCTAGATGTATCTGAAATGAGACCAGTGTGATGGAATCTTGTTGGATCTTAACCCTTCAATTGCACAAGTACTACTGGGGTTAACCATCCCCCACATATATGTTAATTGCAAAACTTGCACTAGACTTTGCCCCTTCTCAAACGTGCCCCAATCCCCCACATATATGTTAATTGCAAAACTTGCACTATACTTTGCCCCTTCTCAAACGTGCCCCAATAGAATCCCCTTCCTTCACTATCTATTCTGATCTTTTGGATTTAAAATAAGGTGGTTAGTTAGATGAGGGTAAAAAAACCTAAAATGCCTCTAGGTCACTTGGTTAGATCCACCCCATGGGCTCAAGCCCAAGCTGGCTTTCTATGTAGAGAACTTCCTAGAGCTGAGGGACAGCCTCATTGTCATACTAGCCTACACACTTTGGCATTGGATGCATGCATTGAGGATCCCTCTTCACCAATTCCAAGTGGGTTTGCATTGACTTCGGATGGATTTGACAACCATATCCCACGTGCAAACAGGGTTTGCCTACTATGTCATCTACAAGAGACCGAGATGGAATAGCATTTCATTTTTCAATGCCCCATCTATTATTAGATCCAAGATCAGTATCATAGCCTTTTCAAGGAGCCGCAAAACTCCCTCTTCATCTTCTTTAGATCTCCAAACCAGAGGTGTTTGGCCATATACATGAGAGAAGCCCTTAAAATTGGACTGCTTCACTCAGACCATCCCCACCACCACCAAACACTACGAGGATGAACACCTCCTTCTTCTTGGTGCTTATAAACAAAGGCACCAAGAGATAGGTAGAGAGCATTTCTACCTCAGTTTCTAAATCTGAGAGATAATGGGGAGACCTCCAAAGTCCAACCCCAACGTGTGAGACCCTTGCGGCAGTGTTGTGTAAGGGCCCAGGACAAATCTCCCAGTCACATCAAACATTCCTCTTTCTCCTCCAGATCTCAACCAAAGAAGCCTCTTCCTAGCAACATGGTGCACCACAGACCTGCTCTTCTAGATCTTCCAACTCCATTTCATTCAGACAATCTTCCACCAGAAATTTCTTTGATTTGGCCTCGGACGGTAAACTATGAGGTTCATAGCTTCCCCCTCATTAGTCAACAATGGCATCAGGAGTCTTTGAGTACTCTCCTATAGCATCTTTAGTCGAGACATTCTTCCAGTATATGGAGCTCTCAAGCTCTTGACAGGGACTCTCTTCTTTGTGGTTTCCAACTTTGTATCGCCCTGCTGTATGATAGATTTTAGTTTCTAGTCTTAGATCTCATAGATTAGATCTGCTTTTATAGGAGTGGCATTAGCACTCCCACTTGTGTATTGTTTCCAATGTACCTAGCAGTCCCTTTGACCTATTCATGGTCATTTGTTGGACATCCTTGATATCCTTGATTAACTACTTAAAAAAGAAAATTCCAAAAATCAACCCACTGGTAAACCATTGGTTAGCCAAAAAAGCAATCAAAAATCTATCAAACCCACTCAAACTTTGTGAGAAATCCAGATTAAGTCAACAACAATCAACCCCTTATGAAAGACTCCTCCCTATTCTCCAAAATCAGCTAACATTTTGTTGGATCAGACTTGAAACCCTTAAAACTGTTGAGAAGAACTGAAAATCCACTGTATAGCCCTTCAATCTTCTTCCCAATTGTCTAAATCAGTTGTAAATTCGTTATGCAACAACAAAAGCCCTCTTGCTACCATGAGACAGTACACTAAAAGAAAAATAGTAGGAGAAAATTGTAATAAGTGTGTAATAAGTGTTCCTTTTCAGACCATGGTAAGCAGATTCTGCACTCAGAATTTAAACCCTAGCAACTACATAAGCTTAAAATGAAAACTCTAATCAAAACAGCATCTGAGTACGCTAATCTACATAGTACAAACACATACTGCTGGAAATATGAATAGCAAATACTCATGGATCTGACTCACTCAACTCTGCATCTGTATTCAAATAACTGGAAAAAAAAACTGAACAGCAATAGCTCAAAACTGGAATGAATTACCTCCTCACACCCCTGCCCTTCTTTTATAGGAGAAGAAAAGGTAGGTTACAAAAATAGAACACACCAGTAGTGCACCTAGGATAAGAATAAACAAACCCTAAGCTGCCTAGAAAAGTGCATCCTTCCTGCATGCAGTGATTCCTAGGATAGAGCACCCCCAAGTTCCAACCTTGGAGACTGCACCCTAGCTATTTCTGGAGCCTTTCCATGCGCCTATTCTAAATGCAAACAGCTGCTAAAATATCACTTATGCTAATTCTGGAAAATAAACTCTCAAACAGAAAAAGCAATTCTAAGTATAGGAAAAGCTAAACATAACTCAGCTTATACAGATCGCACATGCAAGCCTCTCTCTTACTCTATAAGACTAAAGTGCCTTCTAGATGCTTGACTGGTGCTGCGCCACAGTCCTACAGTCATCTCTGTCATGCACAGGAACCAAGGACAAATGTGATCTGCTGTGAATGCTGAAGCACGCCATTACTGCTGGGGAACACAGACTGAGCAACACACAGGTAAAAAACTAAAATACAAAAGAGAAAAAGTCAATCTTTCATCACTGAATATCATGTTCAAGTTTCCTAGTCATGTTCAACGATGAGTTTGGACAAACTCATGAACTCCATGGCTTGAGAGTGTATGAACATGCAAGAGACTTGTCAAGTTTGGCCAAGATGTGCTGAGTTATAGGCGAGCTACTCATTTTCTTGGCAAGCCAAGTAGACTCAGCGAGTTTCCTAATTACTTGGCAAGTTTTGTCACTTACACCAATGCAGAGAACATAAAATGTCTAAACAAGTGCGCACATTTCATACATAAACATTAAAATCTTTACATATGAGACTTCTACATATTCCATTGAACATATTTTGAGTTTCCCTGTATTAGAAAAAAATTAAAATTTTGAAAAACAAAGAATGGTTTGATGCCCCATAAATTCTTCAAGACTACCCATTTAAAAATAACAATAAATGCAATATTTCTGAAAAACATAACGGTCATGTCTTGCACTTGAATATGATGTCAAATTCTTAATGTATTAGTATAAAAAGCATTTAATAACTTATATTCAGATTGGTACATACAGTCTTTTCTGTTGCCACACGAAACGTCCCAGGAACGGAGATGCCTGCCCCTCCTCCCATTGTCAATCCATCCAATAATGCCACCTGCACACCAATCACCGCACATGACCAAGATCTAATGTGTTAGTGACTCAGAGGAAAACCATCCAAGACCATGAACAAAATATAGATGATCACATGCAGTACACGTTAATTCATTGATGCAAATGTCCAAGGAAGAATCCAATCAACAAGAAGAGCAGAACATAAATGTAATCAAATAGAGATTTATCATGGGCATCAAAATAAAGAACTAAAGCATCTTTTAAATATAAAACATTAGTCATCTATTGTGGAGACAGGAAGACACACATATCAGTGGAAGACAGAAGATTTTTGGGATTTCAATCTCCAATCCTTTCTTTTTAACATGTAGCACTAACAGTTTTGTCCTTTTTGAAGATAGTAATATAAACTACCAACCAGTTCAAAGTATTTTCATAATTATATATGCATATGAAGCTGTGATTACAGGGTGTGAGGGAGACCAATCAGTAACAGTGAATTAAGGCAGGTACAAAGTTTAGCTCCCATCCACCCATTAGAAATGGCAAAAATATAACCACTTTGTTTACAGAAAGAAGAGAAAATACCATCACCAAAACATAAAAGTTCAGAGGCATAATATTCTCCGTGCTGGGGGAAAAGGGAGTGTATCTACAAGATTGGATCAAATTTATAGATATGTATTTCAATTTGTCAATACACTCAAGATAGACTCACCTCGTAGTCCTACATTATAAGGACATAGCAAGAAATGGGGAACTACATGGCAACAAGGATGAACTAAAAAAGGTTATAGTAGATAAGGCTTCAATCCAAAACATCAAATTCGAGTGCTTTTGCCATCAAATAGAGATTAGATAAATCAAAGACAACTACGAATGCTGTAATAGGATGAAAAAGATTAGTCATGCTGCAAGCGTACTTGGATATAATCCAAGTCATAGACAGCCTAAAAGCTCATATATGAAAGTCAATAACCACAACAAAACCAGAAACAGTACAAGAAGCAAATAGCCTTGCACTTAAAATAGAAGGATCCAAAAAGTCACAATCACTATCACTCCATAAACCCAAAAGACAAAAACAGATGTTATACCCACCCTTCAACCCACACCCTCCACCCTTCAAGAATATCGTGAATGGAAAATTAGACTATGGGCATTGCAAAGGCCTCACCTTAGCCAGAAATACCCATAGATTCAATCTGCAACTAGAACTTCAAAACCCCACACACAAAAAGCCAACACCCAAACCTCAAAGGCACCATACTCATACAAGGTAGAAATGGCATATGCTCTGTAAATTTTCAGACCCCAACTCAGTTTCAGTCTCACTGATTTTTCAGCCAATGTTTAATGCCCAAACCTAGTTTTATATCAGCAAATAAAACTTAGCAGAAAATTAATTTCAGAACTGAAACATGAGGATTCTGAACATCATTTATAACGCAGAAATAAAATATCAGCAGCATAGAAAACTCAGAAAATTAATGACACAGAAATTTTCAGTCTAACATCGACCCTAGAAAAACCCACAAGGGGAAAACCAGTGAGAGAGGGCTTTTATTATTTATGGGCTTCTAAGAAATTCTTTTACAGCGTATTCATCTTCAGAAATTTACAAACTTATCTGGACATTCCTGTAGCTTGCTTCTCAATTTCTGAACCAGAAATCTGTACCACTGTACGACTGTCACAGCATTAAATGCTATACGAACTGTCCTCGAAATGCATGCCAAATCTCTTCTGCAACTGTACAGAAAATCCAGCTTAGCAAATGCCTTGAAAAACGTGCCTAGCACCTTCCTCAATTACTGTGCCTGAAAAGTACTGTACGGCAGCCTTGGAATGCATGCCAATCTTTCCATGAATCCGTGTTGTTGTTCTCCTCGATTTATGTGCACAATAAATGTTGTACGGCCTCTCAAATCCGTATAGTACGGACTGATATTAAATGTTGTCTGCTGCCTTGTAATCCGTGCCTGTTGTTTTCTTTGGGATGTGTGCCTCTCCTCCTGCAAATGTTGTCTCTCTTCTCAAAGCTCGACCTCTCTCTTCTCTTTTTGCTCTCTCAACAAAGATGCATGAACAACCCAAGAATGGGTGCCTCCCTCAACCCTAATCGACCTCATGAGGTAGGTGAGGAGTTTTCCAATCCAATGGCTGAGATTAGATTAGATGTGTGGCTGAGATTTGATGTCTCTTCATTCACCCTCACTAAAGT
>JZKD02S1367829.1:0-11496 GCA_000966675.3 Picea glauca
TAGTCATTTTTGGGGTTTTAATATGTTCTGATCTCAATGGTATAGTTTGTTTTTCCATTGGAGTTGAGCAGCAGCTTGTAAAAGAACTTTTGACTAATTAATCCCAGAGAGCCAAATCCATTATGGAGGCTCAAGGAGATGTAGCCCGTAGGGGGGTGAACTCCTTTATCATGTGGTTCTTGTTGTGCATTTGATGGTTTGTTTGCTGCAAGTATTGTTGTTGTGTATTTATGTGAATTACATATTTAACCATCTACAAGAACATTTGCTAACACATAAGCATTTAAAGGAAGAATGATAAAACTTAACACATAAGTTTTTATTGCATATTTTATACACATGAAGCAAGGTCCTGTAAAGTTTATTTTTAATGAAGTAGGGGTGCTTGCATAGCATAACAAGTCAGCCTTCTATTTTCAGATCAGAAAGCTGTAGGGGAAGACATTGCCGAAGAGCACTTTCTAAAAGTAGTTGTTAGATTGGGAGCTAGAGCCAGGATAGAGGTCCCAATGTATGAAGGAAATTTGGATGTTGAAGAGCTATTAGATTGGATAATGTCCATGGACAAATATTTTGATTATGAATATGTTGATGGGGAGAAAAGGGTGATACACGCTGTCACCTGGCTTAAAGCACATGCATCACTATGGTGGGATGAATTGCAAGCTGAGTGGAGAAGTAGAGGAAAACAAAAGATAAAGAATTGGGACAAAATGGTAGACAAGCTGAAGGCTAAATTCATGCCCAAAGATTATCGGATCAATATGTTCAGGAAGCTGCAGAGCTTGAGATAGAAGGGTATGACAATCAAAGAATACATAGAGGAGTTCTACAAGTTGAACATCAGAGTTGGACAAAGAGAGTGGGATGAAGAAAAAGTTGCCAGGTATATGAATGGCTTGAGGTATGAAATCTAGGATGAGCTCATCATGATCTCAGTAAGGACAATGGAGGATGCTTATCAGTTTGTGATGAAGGTAGAATAGAATTTGGCTAGAAAACAAATCCAGCATGGTAGAGTTAAAATCTCAGCCCCGACCAAAGGTAAGGGAGTTTCCCATGACAAGGTGCATGATTCCAAAGACAAGGCTGGAACTCCACACAGTCACTCAAAAAGAGGAGGAAGTTCCTAAGGAAGACAAAGTGGTAGAAGAAACTCTTCTAGAGGAAGAGGTAGAGGAGGAATAAGATGATATGCCTATGGAAAGATAGGTCACATGTCTTGGGAATGCCTCGAGAAAAATAAAGAAGGAGGAGAAGCTCACATTTTGGGAAGAACAAAGAGAGAATGTTGAAGAAGAGGGAGCAAAGGATGGAACATTGTTGATGATGACAAAGGTTATCTTAAAACCAGAGGCATAAGTTAAAAATCCAGTACAGAGGAACAGTCTATTAAGGATAGCTTGCAAGACAAAATACAGAGTATGCAAGGTGATAATTGATAGTGGGACCACTGATAACTTAGTATCCACGGAGATAGTGGAGAAATTGGAGCTAGAGACAATTGCACACCTAGAGACATATAAAGTCTCATGGTTGCAGAAAGGACACCAGGTAATGGTTACTAAACAATGCTTGGTTGAATTTAATATAGGAGGATATAGAGATGAAATTGTGGGTGATGTAATTCCCATGGATGTATGCCATATTTTGTTGGGAAGACCATGGTAGTTTGTCAGTAATGTCATTCATGATGTGAGGAAGAATACATACACCTTGGAGAAGAATGGTAGAACACACATGTTGTTTCCAATAGAGGAGAAGAAAGTGAAAGAGGAATCCATCACAAGCATACTCCTCATGAGTGGGAAGGAACTCCTGAAAGAAGTAAAAAAAGAACAGGAGATGCAGTTTGTTGTAGTGAGGAAATCCATAGTTATCCTTATAAGTACTTCAATGGATTATTTGCCTGAATAAGTTAAGGAATTATTGGATAATTTTGTTGACATAGTGGTAGATGAGATGCCTAACTCATTGCCACCCATCAGAAGTGTCAATCATCATATTTATTTGATACCAGGAGCAAGTATGCCAAACAAAGAAGCTTACAGATTGACACCTCGATCGAATGAGGAGGTAAAGAACCAAGTCCAGGAATTGTTAGACAAGGGTTTGGTCAGAGAGAGCTTGAGTCCATGTGCAGTGCCAAATGTGTTGAGTCCAAAGAAATATGGAGGATGAATAATGTGTATAGACTCGAGAGCCATGAATAAGATCACTATCAGTTATAGATTCCCTTTTCCAAGAATAGATGATTTGATGGACTGTTTAAGTGGAACAAATTTCTTTTGTAAGATAGATTTTAAAAGTGGATATCACCAAATCAGAATGAGGGAAGGTGATGAGTGGTAAGACAAATGAAGGTTTGTATGATAGGCTTGTTATGCCATTTGGCTTAACTAATGCCCCGAGTACTTTTATGAGGTTGATGAATGAAATACTAAAAGATTTCATTGGCAAGCTCGTGGTTGTTTATCTAGATGATATATTGATCTTTAGCAAGACTAAAGAGGAGAATTTGAGGCACCTAGCATTATTGATGAGGAGACTACAACAGGAGAAGCTCTTGATAAACCTGAAGAAGTCCTCTTTTATGAAGACAAAACTCATTTACTTGGGTTTTTTGATCTCTTCAAATCAATTGAAGATGGATCCAGAAAAGGCGAAAGCAATCAAAGGATGGTTTTCACCGAGGAGCATGTTTGAGGTAAGAAGCTTCCATGGAATAACGAGTGTCTATAGGAAGTTCATCAGATATTTCAGTGAAATTTGTACACCAATGATGGATACAGTGAAGAAGAGGCACAAGTCTTTTAAATGGACAGAGGAGGCTGAGAAGATCTTCAATACACTGAAGGAGAAAGTAGCGAAGTGACCAATTATGGTCTTGCCAAATTTTGAGAAGACATTTCAGGTAAGGTGTGATGAAAGTGGTGTTGCAATTGGAGGAGCTTTGAGCCAGGATAATAGACTTATTTCTTACTTCAGCGAGAAGTTGAATGAGACTAAGAGAAAATAATCCACCTATGACACGACGTTTTATGCCATAATCCAAGCCCTGAAGAAATGGAGGAATTACCTTGTCCCACAAGAACTTGTCTTGTATAGTGATAACCAAGCTTTACAATTCATAACCAAACGGGAAAAATTGAATTAGAGGCATGCAAAGTGGATTGAGTATATGAAGAATTTTACTTTTGTCATAAAACATATTGCTGGAAATGCTAACAAAGTTGTTGATGCATTGACCAGGAGATGTTTGAATCTACAGGAATTTCAGGTAAAGACCTTAGGGTTTGAACACCTTGAGGAAATGTACAGTGATGATCCAGACTTCAAGGAAGCATACGAAGCATGCACAAATCCTGTGCTGAGAGATAGGATCCAGTGGACAGACTATATGATTCGAGAGGGATTGTTGTTCAAGGGAAATCAATTATTCATACCAAAATGCTCAATGAGGGATAACCTTTTGAAGGAAAAACATAGTGGAGGATTGGCTAGACATTTCGACCATGATAAGACATTTGCACAGTTGAGAAGTTCATACTATTGTCCAGGTATGAGAACATATGTAATAAAATTCATGAATATATGCAAAATCTACCAACATGCAAAAGGTAAAAGACAAAACACTGGATTGTATCAACCATTTCCCATACTAGAGAGGCCTTGGGATGCAATAAGAATGGATTTTGTGTTGGGACTGCCAAGAAAACAAAGAGAATGTGATTCCATATTTGTGGTGGTAGATATATTTTCCAATATAACACACTTTATCCCATATTAGAAGACCAGTGATGAAACACATGTTGCAAACCTGTTTTTCAAGGAAGTTGTGACACTTCACGGCCTACCCCGAAGCATTGCCTCGAACAGAGACACAAAATTTGTTGGTCATTTTTGGAGAACACTGTGGAAGAATTTGGGGGCATATTTTCCCTTTAGCTCATCTTATCACCCTCAGACACATGGGAATATTGAGGTAGTAAACAGAAGTTTGGGAAACTTATTGAGGAGGCTGGTCACTGAGCACCATAATCAATGGGATCAAATTCTTCCACAATAAGAATTTGCATACAAAGACTCACCAAATAAGAGCACTGGGAAGAGCCCATTCCAAATATTTTATGGAATGCAACCCAGGTGAGTATCTGAGTTTAGAGACTTAGAATAGATTGAGATCAGAAGCGCTGGAGCAGAAGATTTTGCTGCAGAAATGCAGAAGCTCCATAGCCATATCAAGGGGCAGTTGCATAATTCTAGCCAAGAGTAAAAACACCGAGCTGATCAACATCTCAGAGAACTCCAATTTGAAATAGGAGATCAGGTTCTATAAACTCTCAAGAAAGAAAGGTTCCCTAGGGGGGCATATAACAAGCTAAAGATGAAGAAGATAGGACGATGTAAGATATTGAGGAAGTTTGATGCCAACGCCTATGAGATTGAGCTGCCATATGATGTGGACATAACGCCCATATTCAATGTTTCAAACCTGTATCCTTATAGGAAGGATTACATAGAGGGATCAACAGATCAAGGGAATATTTAGTGGGAGAAACAAATTCCTATAGTAGAAAAACCATAGATGAAAAAGATCGTTGATCATAGGATTAACAAGAATACCAAGAGGAAGACCTATTTTGAATATCTGGTCAAGTGGAAGGGACACCCAATAGAAGATTCCAGTTGGGAAAGTGAAGTTGATATCCATAAGCATGGAAAGTCAGTACAGGAGCTCAGGGATAGGAGTCCATGAATTTTTGTCCAGGGGGAGTATGATGCAGGAGCATCATTAGCAAGCAAACGTGGCATGCCAACTCAATGCCTGAGAGCCAATCTGTAGTCTTGAACTCTAGCCAGTATTGCAAATATTTTAAAGTGATAGAAAAAAAAAGAGGAAATATCACACGCATGGAGACAAAATGAGCACGCGTGACTTGAGAGCTTAACCCTAGTCTCACTATAACTGCAATTAGATAGCAATTAGTTTGTTTCTTTTTTATAAAGAGAGATTTTGTATGCCCAAAAGAGGGGTTACGAGAATTACGAGCAAGTAGGAATCTCAGAGATGTAGTTGTTTCTTTGATTTTAGATGTAACCATTTTCTTCATTTCGAATGAAGATATCAGAGAAAAATTGATCCAATGTATGGTGGGAATAGTGTTTGCAATCTCTCTATTATTGTCTTAATCTTTTCAAGAATGAATGAATCTTGCTACGAGTGTATGTAGCTTTGAAATGCTTGCATAAGAATTTAAATCACTTTTCTTCATGAGGCAGTGAAAGGTGTGCACACAGTCTACAAGGAGTGCATTGACAGGGTTTGTTTCGACTCATAAAGTTCAGAATAAATAGTGTAAGACTTTCTTTGCAGGAAGTGTAAAGCGGCTACCGCAAGGAGTGCATAGTCATCACAAGAACTTGAATCTTGTGTAAATATATGTTGCAAAGAGTTCACATACCTGGAATTCGATGAAGAGTTGAAGTTACTCCGTAAAGAAGTCGAAGGACAAGAGTGGAAGAACGCCAGGAAGGCAATAAAGGATTCTTTTTAAGAATATTTGGATCTGAGTTGACAAATTTCCCAGAAAAGAAAAAAGTTCTTGGGAGATAAAAATATTTGGAGAGATCAAGCTCAGGAGGAGTAGCACTTTCCAAGAAGTGGGAACGAGATCCAAGAAATGGACTCTCAGGAAGGATAAAGGTCAAAGTCTTTAAATCCTTTCGAAAATATTCTAAGTCTGAAGAAATATTTATCTCAGAGGGAAGATCTGGACCATTTGATCAACATCCAGACAACAAGGAGCAAGTGCAGAGGAGGAAATATCTCAACCATTCAATATGAATGCAAACATATCATAGTCATCTGATCAAGGTAAAGTGCACTAACATTAAATATTTGAACATACATAGGAGGTGTTGATTAAGGTTGGTTGTCGTTGATGTCAACCCTTGAAGAGATCCCCACAGCACAAAGGTTTGGGTAATGGACCCAATATTATTTGATGTAAATATGACTCATTATTTTCTTGTCATGGTTGATAAGAAGTAAAGATGGATGAACTCCAAAGTGATCCCCTTATGGTGAAATCCATCACGGGAAGATGCTTTGCGAAGTAAGAGAACCCATGCTTAATTGTGGAATAATGAGATGAAGGACAATGAATTTTTCAGGTAAACTATCCTATATGGATATTTCTTGTCGTTCTATTTYCGGTGGTAGGTGGAATGTCACATAACTCCTCAAGGTTAGAGAGTTATGTCCATGAGAAGTTGGAGACCCTAGGTTTGGGTAATGAACCCAAGTTTGTTTGATGGATAATTGTATGAGTTATGATATATTCTCAGATAATACTATTTTATATGGATAGTACATGTCATTCCATTTCTATTGGTATGTGGAACGTCACATAACTCCTCACAGTTTGAGATTTATGGCATTGCAAAGTTGGAGGACCCTCATATGTCATCTAGAAGCCCCAAAAGGTCAAAGTAGTCAAAGTCGTTTAAGAGATTTTAAAAGGTAAATAATAAAGAGAAGTGATGAGTGTATTATTATTCAAAGTGAATACAAAATAAATTATTTCAATAATGAATTTAATAAAGAAATTAGAAGTGGGTTAACCCTAAAATAAGGAAAGTGGACCAAGTGACCTAGAAGATGTTTTTAAGGAAGCTACTTGGAGAGTATAAATAAGAGGCAAGGCTCTCTCATTTTANAAATCCTGTGCTGAGAGATAGGATCCAGTGGACAGACTATATGATTCGAGAGGGATTGTTGTTCAAGGGAAATCAATTATTCATACCAAAATGCTCAATGAGGGATAACCTTTTGAAGGAAAAACATAGTGGAGGATTGGCTAGACATTTCGACCATGATAAGACATTTGCACAGTTGAGAAGTTCATACTATTGTCCAGGTATGAGAACATATGTAATAAAATTCATGAATATATGCAAAATCTACCAACATGCAAAAGGTAAAAGACAAAACACTGGATTGTATCAACCATTTCCCATACTAGAGAGGCCTTGGGATGCAATAAGAATGGATTTTGTGTTGGGACTGCCAAGAAAACAAAGAGAATGTGATTCCATATTTGTGGTGGTAGATATATTTTCCAATATAACACACTTTATCCCATATTAGAAGACCAGTGATGAAACACATGTTGCAAACCTGTTTTTCAAGGAAGTTGTGACACTTCACGGCCTACCCCGAAGCATTGCCTCGAACAGAGACACAAAATTTGTTGGTCATTTTTGGAGAACACTGTGGAAGAATTTGGGGGCATATTTTCCCTTTAGCTCATCTTATCACCCTCAGACACATGGGAATATTGAGGTAGTAAACAGAAGTTTGGGAAACTTATTGAGGAGGCTGGTCACTGAGCACCATAATCAATGGGATCAAATTCTTCCACAATAAGAATTTGCATACAAAGACTCACCAAATAAGAGCACTGGGAAGAGCCCATTCCAAATATTTTATGGAATGCAACCCAGGTGAGTATCTGAGTTTAGAGACTTAGAATAGATTGAGATCAGAAGCGCTGGAGCAGAAGATTTTGCTGCAGAAATGCAGAAGCTCCATAGCCATATCAAGGGGCAGTTGCATAATTCTAGCCAAGAGTAAAAACACCGAGCTGATCAACATCTCAGAGAACTCCAATTTGAAATAGGAGATCAGGTTCTATAAACTCTCAAGAAAGAAAGGTTCCCTAGGGGGGCATATAACAAGCTAAAGATGAAGAAGATAGGACGATGTAAGATATTGAGGAAGTTTGATGCCAACGCCTATGAGATTGAGCTGCCATATGATGTGGACATAACGCCCATATTCAATGTTTCAAACCTGTATCCTTATAGGAAGGATTACATAGAGGGATCAACAGATCAAGGGAATATTTAGTGGGAGAAACAAATTCCTATAGTAGAAAAACCATAGATGAAAAAGATCGTTGATCATAGGATTAACAAGAATACCAAGAGGAAGACCTATTTTGAATATCTGGTCAAGTGGAAGGGACACCCAATAGAAGATTCCAGTTGGGAAAGTGAAGTTGATATCCATAAGCATGGAAAGTCAGTACAGGAGCTCAGGGATAGGAGTCCATGAATTTTTGTCCAGGGGGAGTATGATGCAGGAGCATCATTAGCAAGCAAACGTGGCATGCCAACTCAATGCCTGAGAGCCAATCTGTAGTCTTGAACTCTAGCCAGTATTGCAAATATTTTAAAGTGATAGAAAAAAAAAGAGGAAATATCACACGCATGGAGACAAAATGAGCACGCGTGACTTGAGAGCTTAACCCTAGTCTCACTATAACTGCAATTAGATAGCAATTAGTTTGTTTCTTTTTTATAAAGAGAGATTTTGTATGCCCAAAAGAGGGGTTACGAGAATTACGAGCAAGTAGGAATCTCAGAGATGTAGTTGTTTCTTTGATTTTAGATGTAACCATTTTCTTCATTTCGAATGAAGATATCAGAGAAAAATTGATCCAATGTATGGTGGGAATAGTGTTTGCAATCTCTCTATTATTGTCTTAATCTTTTCAAGAATGAATGAATCTTGCTACGAGTGTATGTAGCTTTGAAATGCTTGCATAAGAATTTAAATCACTTTTCTTCATGAGGCAGTGAAAGGTGTGCACACAGTCTACAAGGAGTGCATTGACAGGGTTTGTTTCGACTCATAAAGTTCAGAATAAATAGTGTAAGACTTTCTTTGCAGGAAGTGTAAAGCGGCTACCGCAAGGAGTGCATAGTCATCACAAGAACTTGAATCTTGTGTAAATATATGTTGCAAAGAGTTCACATACCTGGAATTCGATGAAGAGTTGAAGTTACTCCGTAAAGAAGTCGAAGGACAAGAGTGGAAGAACGCCAGGAAGGCAATAAAGGATTCTTTTTAAGAATATTTGGATCTGAGTTGACAAATTTCCCAGAAAAGAAAAAAGTTCTTGGGAGATAAAAATATTTGGAGAGATCAAGCTCAGGAGGAGTAGCACTTTCCAAGAAGTGGGAACGAGATCCAAGAAATGGACTCTCAGGAAGGATAAAGGTCAAAGTCTTTAAATCCTTTCGAAAATATTCTAAGTCTGAAGAAATATTTATCTCAGAGGGAAGATCTGGACCATTTGATCAACATCCAGACAACAAGGAGCAAGTGCAGAGGAGGAAATATCTCAACCATTCAATATGAATGCAAACATATCATAGTCATCTGATCAAGGTAAAGTGCACTAACATTAAATATTTGAACATACATAGGAGGTGTTGATTAAGGTTGGTTGTCGTTGATGTCAACCCTTGAAGAGATCCCCACAGCACAAAGGTTTGGGTAATGGACCCAATATTATTTGATGTAAATATGACTCATTATTTTCTTGTCATGGTTGATAAGAAGTAAAGATGGATGAACTCCAAAGTGGTCCCCTTATGGTGAAATCCATCATGGGAAGATGCTTTGCGAAGTAAGAGAACCCATGCTTAATTGTGGAATAATGAGATGAAGGACAATGAATTTTTCAGGTAAACTATCCTATATGGATATTTCTTGTCGTTCTATTTTCGGTGGTAGGTGGAATGTCACATAACTCCTCAAGGTTAGAGAGTTATGTCCATGAGAAGTTGGAGACCCTAGGTTTGGGTAATGAACCCAAGTTTGTTTGATGGATAATTGTATGAGTTATGATATATTCTCAGATAATACTATTTTATATGGATAGTACATGTCATTCCATTTCTATTGGTATGTGGAACGTCACATAACTCCTCACAGTTTGAGATTTATGGCATTGCAAAGTTGGAGGACCCTCATATGTCATCTAGAAGCCCCAAAAGGTCAAAGTAGTCAAAGTCGTTTAAGAGATTTTAAAAGGTAAATAATAAAGAGAAGTGATGAGTGTATTATTATTCAAAGTGAATACAAAATAAATTATTTCAATAATGAATTTAATAAAGAAATTAGAAGTGGGTTAACCCTAAAATAAGGAAAGTGGACCAAGTGACCTAGAAGATGTTTTTAAGGAAGCTACTTGGAGAGTATAAATAAGAGGCAAGGCTCTCTCATTTTAGTAACACTTGAGCATATTGAATATCTATAGGTGTCTGGGGTAACCAAGGATATTTAAGCTGAATTTATGAGGGAAGGTGAAGAAAAGAAGGCCGAAATGCAAGGAACGATAAATTCTTTTGATGGTGTTTTCTCAGGTATGTTATTTACAGGTCATCTCACCATTTTCGCTATATCTTTTTTTCTATAATGATTCAAACCGTGAAATTGTTATGCCATTGAGAAAACATACCCAAGTATCTGTGGTAAAAAATTTAGCATCTGGGTCGTCGTATTTTGGTAGTTACACTCCGTGGAAAATATGGTTTGTGGTTAGTCCTGAAACTAGTCAAAAACATGTGTTTCGGGTAAAAACATCATAACTTCTTCATAACAAATCCAAATTCAGTGAGACAAAATATGTTGGTTAGGGTACAGTCTGTAGTATGTTGTGTAACAGTTTTAGATCAATTCAACGAATATTTTGTGTGAGGCACGCTCTACAAGGTCGTTCTCTAGAATAAGCTAGAATTCAACAAGGTGTGTCATTTTTGCTATAACTCTTTTTCTGAGAGGTTCCTAGTAGTGACACTTGGAGAAATTGCATAAAACACACTGAAGAACATCGTGTATCGGTTTCAGATCTTTATACATTACAAGTTCAAAGTTATGATTACTTCAAGATAGGGTAGTTGACTAATCCAAAACTAGGGCATGTGAAACTAAAGAAAAGTTTGATGAAAATGTTAGTCTCTTGTTGTTAAAGTTAAGGAAGGATTGCAGGAATGTGATCATATACACCAGGTTTATTACAGAGCTACAAATCAGATTTGGATGATGAAATTGATGAGGGCTTTTGGTTGAGGTACATGTTAAGTACATGGTTGAGACAAGTAATTGATGAGTTGGCACATACATGAAGTTTATAGTTGATGATGTTGGTACATATTGATGAGTAGTTGACACATGATTGGTACATACTTAGTACATAGTTGGATGCACTTGTTTATGGTACAAGTTGATTACAGGTTGTTTGGTACAAGTTGGTGCATGATTGATGCACTTGTTTATGGTACAGGTTGAGGTACGGGTTGATGCATGGTTGATGCATGGTTCGGATTTATTGGTACAAGTTTACAGCGGTATATCTCACATTGATAGTGTCACAATGGTTCCATCATTCTAATTCTACTTCAGGGTGGCAAGACGAGACAAGAACAGGTGGTTGTAGCCACCTTCAGTTGTAGCCAAAGAACATAGGGGGTTGCAACCTTCTTCTAGTTGTAGCCAGAGAATTGAGGAGTTGGAGCTTCCCTCAGGTTGTAGCCTGAGAAACTAGAGGGTTGGAGCCTCCTTCCAGTTGCAGCTGGAAAACAAAGGAAGTTGGGGTTTCCAGTGAATGTAATTCTTCTAGACATATAAAAAAAAACATT